>JAUCBJ010003514.1:0-75585 GCA_032718475.1 Nemertoderma westbladi | reverse complement strand
GCGATCTCCCTTCCTCTGTTGACAGTGGCCTAATGACGCAATGCGGAAAATTCTGAGAATTCATTCATTCAGAATTCATTCATTCGGACTTTCTGACTTTGTCCTAACATCAGTGGCCTAGAGAGTCATATGGTTGACCTCAGGTGAATAATGAAATGAATAACAAAAGTTATTCTAACTTTCTCCACATCTGATATACCTCGGAATCAGGAATACCTCGGAGTTTATTTTCTCAAAGAATTCAAAGTGCCGCAAACTACCTCAAAGTGACATTTCTCAAAGAATTCAAAGTGCCTAAAAGCAGGAAATCACTTTGAGATTCCCAACTAAATTATCTCGAAAAGTCAAAAAATGTACTTACTGGGTTTTTGTTTGGAGCTGCCGAAGTATTTTGAACATTTTTGTGTGGTATTGTCAAATAATTTACAATAGTTTTTTGTTATTCAAAACGTGTTTATTAAAAAAAAATCAGTCTCCCAGTCACTCACCCTACTGTGTGTGCAAAAGTTTCTACAGTATTTATATATGATGTAGGCCTACTACTGTACATAAGTATGTGATCGTGTCTAGACAAACACCAAGATGAGAATGGCCAACACCATCCAGAAACTCATCCTACTGATGCTACCAGCATCCCCACTACTTTCATCCTCACACTTGTATCGCCCTTCAGCCAACCCCTCCGCGCTGTTGGAATACTTGGGGGTTTTCGCGGCATCTTTGCAGGAACACTTTCCTCCGACATTCTCGAAATTCGCCGCTTCACTTCCCCCGCCAGAAGCAGCGTTAGAGAATGCGCAATCAGAACCATCAGCCGCAGGTGCGGCGCATTTCAGCCTATAAAATAATTATTTATTTAGAAAATATATTATTCCTGGTATGAAATATTAAATTATTCAGCGCCAACACAAGAAGGACAATAAATTGTAACTATAGTATTTAGTTAACTTCAAGGTTACATTTTCTTATCTGCTTAAATCACTCATTATCTCCATCGATTTCGACTTTTTATTTACGTTTTTTAATCGATATTTGTCCGTTGATATTTACAATTTTAGATTTTACAATTCTAGAATATTGAAATAATACAATATGTTTAAGTTTTTAAAAATAATACTGTAAATTACCGTAACTATTTAATGAATACGGAAAAAATCATTCATTTAAAAAATTTAATATTTCTATAGGAAAATATAAGAAAATCTGTATTTAGAAATATAAAATGAAATTGAAAATCAAATATACATAATGTTGATACTATAATATACTGTATGTAGGTATTGTATATAATAATATAGTGAATGTAGTTGATTCACATCAGCTGTTCTGGGAATACGCCGAATACACTAGAAAGTAATTAACTTTTGGTGGTTTAAGTACTGTTTTTGATTGATTGAGCCCATAGGACTCGTATAATATCCAATATAATGATGTAATAAATTTAAACCTATACCTAACACGATTAAATTAAAATATTTAATGTAAGCGGATTCAATTCCCTTACATTACCCACCCGAAAATGGGACCAGTGGCATTTTACCCATATAGTTGGCGATACGAGATTACCAATAACAATCTCGCCTCATAACCAACTCGGGGGGGGGGGGGGGGGGCGATACAGGCCCTAAAGCCACAGAGAGAGGTGAGAGATCAAACCACCTCACAGGGAGAACACAGCTAGTCAAGGCTAGCGGCAGGGGGTAACACTCATAGGGAGTGCCAAAGTGACAATTAGTATATAAGCCAATAGCAGGCGGGGGAGCACGTGGGGAAAGATAGGAAAGCATCCATTGGGTACAGAAGGCCAAGTAAAGTAGAGGTGATACCAATATCTATATGTATCAATCATATAGTTACCCTATATTACTGATTTACCGGTCAGTTCATTAATCACAGTGTTGCAGACCGGTTATAGTTTTCAACCGTCATCACTATACACAGTACACTGCTGTTGTTATTCTGTATTACTGATTTACCGATCATATACTGTGACTGATTCTGTGCTATTATCGTTGGAACATTAACATTGAGAAACACAAACTCTGTTATTTTTCCCCAACGGCCTTCGGCCAAAAGAACACTAGCCCAGCAGACCAGCAGTCAGGTGACGTGTATAAATCTTACCCGGTCGGGATCTCAGATCCCGTCACAGTTGAAAACTTTCCAACCTACAACTAGGACTGTGACTGCAACCCAGAATCATCGAAGAACAAGATGAGTGGAAGGAACCAAATGCCCCGAGAGTCAGAGGGAGAAAGAACGCCGCCGCGGACCCCGGACGACACCAACCAAACGATCGGAGAGGCCGCGACGAGACAGTACCGGCCTGCCACCTCGGATTTGCCAACGAGGGACGATCCGACTACCCAAGTGGAGGGCAGCCGTCAACTATGAGGAGGGAAAGATAACAACGAGTTGACACGCGACGAAGACGGCGGTAGGAGTACCGAAGTTGCCGGCCAGCAACAGGCCGAGGGCGATGGACGGCCCACCGGAAAGGCGACGGTGGGGCCGCCGGTATGACGCCGGATGAGGAGGGAAGGTAGAGTCAACAAAGAGGATGTCGGGATGAGTGATCGCCTACAACGTGCGTACAATGCCACAAAGAAACTACTCAAAGAGGCTAAGGAGGGGAGAAAGGTAGACCAGCCTAAACTATACCAGAGGCTAGGTGAGTCGAATAAATATTTCCGTTACTTAGTCCGTTTTGGACAGGGAGAACAGGCGAGTGAGAGAGCGAGGGGGGTTGCCACAGAACTGTTTGAATTGTGGCGGTCTGAGGTAATGGAGCCAGATGTAGTGTACATAGGGCCTTACTTAGTGGATGATAGGGGAATTAAGTTAGTGGGATGGGCGGACCTGCACGACGGCGAATCCGAGGTTAACCCCGAGGATTCGGTGTCGTCGGTTAGTAAGAACCCCAGTAAACGGGGGAAAGTTAGTAGGACAGAGAGGCGACGGGAGTCCATCGCGACCGATAAGTCCGCTACATCCTCCGCGAAAGCAAGAAGGGTGTTAGAGATAGATCTGGCGTGTCAACTATACATTGTGGCGCTGGATCAAAAGGAATTGGAGAGGCAGTTAGACGAGGGAACTGCACTATTAGAGAGGGAGAGGGAATTAGCGAGAAAGTGTAAAGAGAGGGCTGAGAGGGTGGCGAGAAACTATAGGGAGCGGGAGGAGAGAGAGATAAACGAGCGCTAGGAGCGGAAGGCGAGAGTAGAAAACGAGCGCAGGGAGCGGGAGACGAGAGTAGAAATCGAGCGCAGGGAGCGGGAGACAAGAGTAGAAAACGAGCGCAAAGAGCGAGAAGCGAAAGAGGCAGCGAAGGTAGAGAGGGAAATGAATGAGCGTAGAGAGCGAGAGGCAAGAGAAGTGAACAAGCGTAGAGAGCGGGAGGCGAGGGAGGCAGAATTGGCCAACCAAAGTATGAGGGAGGATAGAGAGAGAGAGAGAGAGAGAGAGAGAGAGAGAGAGAGAGAGAGAGAGAGAGCGGGAAAGCGTATGCGGGATGATATGCATACCTGGTTGAGGGGGCTTATGCAATACCAAGCGAAGCAAAAGCGCCGGTTAGAACTGGAAAAGTTGGGATTATCGGAGAGTGAGGCTGGTTTGGGTAGTATTTACGAGGAACCAGAGGTAATGGAAACCTTTGTTAATACCCCACTTACAGGTACCGGATGACAGACCCAGGTCTGGTGTAACTGTACGGGCAAGGGGGGTAATAATAATAATAAGTTAGAGGGAGTTAATATTAATAGTACCGTAATAGACAACCCTAATCAAACCTTTCTCGCAGGAAATAATATTTTACCTGGTAATAATAATTCTAATTTAAATGTGCAAATAATCCAAATAATAATTCTAATTTAAATGTGCAAAATTATCCAAATAATAACCCTAATTTAAATGTGCAAAATAATCCAAATAACAACCCTAATTCTGAGCAAAATAATTTAAATAATTTAAATAATAATTTAGGTAACAATAATACGTTAAATAACCCCGAGGAAATTAATCAAAATAATTAATTAATAACGGTGCAATTAATACAAATGTAAGGGGGACAGGTGGCCCGGCCAACGAGAGCCTGCAAGGCCACGCAGTTGCACAGGGAGTAGCGGGGGTGAGTCAACCCAATGAGAGCCTGCAAGGCAACGTAGTTGCACAGGGAGTAGCGGGGTTGAGTCAACCCAATGGGAGCCTGCAAGGCCACACAGTTGCACAGGGAGAGGCGGGGGTGAATAGACCCAGCGAGGGTAGAGATAGTGCGTCGACTAGAGAGGGGCATAGAAGCGAAGTGGGAGGTGGCGGATGAGGGGGGGGGGGCTACGAGCACCACACCATGAGAGATTAGTGGCGAGAGGAGGGGGGGGGGGGGGGGGGGGGCAGAGAATGTCCCACAAGCGTCAGTGGACAATGCATGCGGCGAGTTAGATGAACCGCGGCACCCGATGACAGAGAATAGTAGGGGATTGCGAGTATCCCCAGGACTGTCCAACCGGGCAGAGAGAGAGACGTTGGTGCCATGAGCGGGCAAGCGAGAAGACATCGAGCCCAGTCAGAAGACGGAAGATGAACAGTGGAGTTTATCCGGGAGGTCGAAGCGAGATCTCACGAGGAGGATCACTGCACTGAAGTGAGACAAAGTGAAGAGAATAGAAGGAGCATTGCTACGAGCAACCAGAGAGGAAGGACGGACAGTGAACCGTCGGTAGTCGAGATGGAGTTAGAGAGCTGGTGGGGTCAAACTCCGGGAGATTGCCGTCGTCCCGGAGAGACACAACCTGGTGAGATATACCACACACCGGGAGAAGGGTACAGGATGTACCGGTGCGAGGACGAGGACAGGAGATTGAAGAGAAACTTCCTGACTGAACGTAGCTGCCGATCGAGAATATGGTAGTCGCGGGGAGGACTTCTTGGAATATTCGAGAAGATTAAACTTCGGTCTGGAGGACACAGGCTGACTGCAGGAGATACTGTAGGCCTTACTGCACATACTATAGGCCATGCTGGGAGAGATAGTGTAGGCGATAGGGTAGCGCGGAAGTCCCGGACCCGGAAGTCGTGGCATACATACCGGTAGGTAGGCAAGAAGTGGATAGGCCTATACCGGTACCTGCACACCAGTATAACTATAATATGCAAGGATATAATATATACCCAGGGGAGGGGGGGAGCTATTGCCGATAGATGCATGGGCCCTAACATGGTAACATCAACCCCAGTACCAAATATAACACCGGTGGGGGGGAGGGGGGGGGGGGGGCAGGGTGACATTCCCCCATTGCAATATCAGCAATACACTCAACCAAGAACAAAAACCCCAAACCCCTCAGACCCAAATAAGTCGTGTGATACAGAGATATGGAGAGGACCGTTACCCCCGATGATATATCCAATGCAAAGAAAGTCGACAGGCCCGATGGGCAAACTGCACCCAACAGCAGGGGAGTCTGCACCACAACCATCTAGCGCGCTAGAAGTACAAGCGATGGGAATGGCAACACTCATCGACGCGCTTAAGACCAGGATCGAGCTACCACCAGTGGAGCCGTTCAAATTTGATGGTAGTAGGCTGGGGGAATACCTGCAATTCCGGCGCATGTACAGTAACGAAATATTAACGAAGAACCTGATGAAGGCGGAGTGCCTAAAATACTTACAAGTTTACACGGGGGGGCCAGCATACAACATTGTAAGGCAGTACCAAAGTATCGAAGGTGGATTCACGACTGCATGGCAGGCCCTAGACAGGGAATTCGGGGAGACTCTAAACTTCAATAGGCCGACATGAGCGAAACAACACGACTACTGCAGAAAGTCAAACTCGAGGAAACCGATAAGGCCGAGGAAGCCAAAAAGATCCAGCACCGATATTCTCACCTGAATATGAAAACCCAATTCGGAAATACAAGACCTGGAATATCTCCACAAAGTTCCGGTTCACAACAGAATCCACACAATGAGAGGAGTCAAGTTGACAACAATTATCGATACTCACACCAAACCAATCAGGCACCACAAACCGAACGATGCCTTGGGTGTAATAAACAACACAGAGGGCGCTATTGTCCAGCCCATAACAGTAGCTGTTTTATATGCGGACACACGGGCCATTGGCGGACACGATGTCCGCAAATCAACGCACAAATGTGTCCCTTTCAAGCTAGAGGAGGCAGACCTAATTATCGCCAGCAGTTTCATATGAACAGACCCATGGGTGGGCCACACTACAGCAAAAGAATAGATGGAGAAGATCTGGAAGAACAGGTTTTCGATGAAACTGGTACCGGTACCGGTGATCATTACTGCTCCTGTGTTGACGATTCCTACAAAGAGGACCCCCAGTTTCCAGACAAGGATCCAGATTATTTCGGTGAATGGTGCCACAAAGTTAGTGGCGACCCCTTCGAGGATGTTAGCTTACAACTCAAAATTAATGGAAGTCTGATATGGGTTGAAATAGACTCAGGCTGCTCTGTAACAATGATGGATGCATTCACGTTTAATAATCTCTGGCCCAACACCTCACGATTGCATCCTCCCTTACAACCAGCATTTACTTATTGTAATCATAAAATTCCTATAGAAGGTTGGTTTATGGCAGAAATATCAACCATAAATGCATCTATACAAGACCGTATAATGGTTGTATCTGGTAAAAATTCTTCAAAACTGCTAATTTCGTGAAAAGCTGCACTTAACTTGGGTATTCTGGCTGTTGCCAGGAAGAATCATTGTTTTAGTGACTGACTCTTTTGGAAACTTTTACAATTTCAATGATATCACCAATCAATTAGTGTTTAAGAAAATAGATGCAGAGAAATCAACTAACAATGCTGATAAGAATATGTTACCAATGAACATTGTACATTGTAACGAAATGTTCAGATCCACCATTGGCAAGTATCTTCATGGTCAAGTTGAATTAATGATAGACACGACAGTCAAACCCATTACCCAAACTCCACGGAAGATCCCATTCTGTTACCAGGAACGCCTAGAGCAACATTTGGACAAACTGCTAAAAGAGGACATCATCGAACACACCCCAACTAACATCCCAACGACATGGGTATCCAATATTGTATGTGCTCCCAAACCGAAGGATTCAGACCCAAATGCCCTGCGATTTTGTCTGAACTGTCGAGCGGCTAATACAGCTATACACTGTAACAAGAATGATCTGCCCACACTCGATGATATAATGTTTGCTGTTACAGGCAGCACAGTTTTCAGTCATCTAGACCTCAATAATGGATACCATCAACTAGAACTGTCTGCAGAAAGTAGACCTATCACTACCTTTTATACACACCTTGGAAACATGAGATATAAACGTCTCCCATTCGGTATAATACCTGCCCAGGATGAGTTCGATTGGGTGATAAGGCGAACTATCTCTGGAATTACAGGGGCGAGGAATATCTCCGATGACATAATTGTCTTTGGGAAAACCGCACACGATCACGATATAGCTCTGCAGCTAGTATTGGAATCGTTACTAAGTGCTGGGCTTACGCTGAAACGGGAGAAATGCGAATTCAGAGTCTCTAAAACCAAGTTCTTTGGGATTATCTTGAGCAAGGATGGCATATCACCTGATCCCAGTAAAGTACAAGCCATAAAGGATATGCGACCACCCACATGCAAAGAAGACGTGAGATCTCTCTTAGCCATGGTAGGAGCATCCCGTATGTTTATTCCAAATTTCGCCATCCTCACTGCTCCACTGAGCGAATTGACCAAAGATGACGTGCCCTTCATCTGGAACAATGATCTAATGGTATGGTTTGAAGCGATTTACCATTGCTTATCAGAACATTGTCTTTTGGACCATTTTGACCCACAATCTCAAACGGAGCTTCATGTGGACTTTCACAAAACTGGAATCGGTGCCATTTTGGTTCAACTCGACAACAAAACTGGAGAATGGATTCCAAAAATGTATGCCAGTAGATCTACCACAGGCCCAGAATCTAGATATAGTCAAACTGAGGGAGAATGTTTAGCTGTAAGGTGGGGATCAGACCGGTTTCGACTATTTCTATTGGGTAACCCATATACAATTATAACCGATCACAAACCTCTCGAGATAATGTTATCCAAGAAACACCCTCTAAAGAGTCTTCCTCTAAGAATAGAGAGATGGATCATGTATCTCCAAGAGTTCGACTACACAATTAAATACCGCTGTGGATCTAGTAACATAAGTGATTATCTCTCAAGGCATAACAACATCCAATCTAACGAGAATTTCGCACCTGAGGCAGCTGATAATAACATCATCGCCAAATCTATAAGACACATGGTTGGGGAGTCCCTAGACAGTGCTGTGACAGTCGAGGAGGTAAAAACTGCATCAGAAACTGCTTTTTGCGAATTAAAACAAGCCATTATATCTGGCAAATGGAACAATGAGACCCAAGCCAAGTTTAAGCCATTTTATATGATCCGAGATGAATTTTCTCTAATTGATAATATCGTAATGAGGAGGAATCGAATAGTAATACCGCCCCAACTTGAACAGAGAGTTCTTAATGTTGGTCACAGTGCACACCAAGGGGTTGTTAAAACGAAATCACTCTTACGCAGATTTTGTTGGTTCCCTGGTATGGATAGACAGGTCGAATCATTGGTCGCAAACTGCCTCGTATGCCAATCAGTTGTGGTGAGTCATCATAGGGCCCCTCTGCAGATGACTCCATTGCCAAGTTACCCATTCCAAAAGGTTGCTGTGGACCGCTGCGGGCCTTTTCCCACAGGCGACACTGCCCTCGTATTGATAGATGAATACAGCCGATACCCTGACTTGAATTTACAGGAACATCATTCAAGGAAACAGCTGGGAAACTTAAGAAAATGTTCACTGCACATGGCCACCCGGAGGTTGTTAAAACTGATAATGCTCCCCTGCCCCCCATGCAACTCACAAAACTTCAAATGGTTGGCACAGGAACAGGGTTTCAAACATCAACGCATAACACCAGAACACCCAGAAGCAAACAGGGAAGTAGAATGCTTCAATCGTACTCTGAAAAAACCATCCAATCAGCACGAATCGAAGGAAAAGATTGGAAAGAGGAATGTTATAACCTTCTTGATTCGTACCGGAATACGCCTCACATTTCAACTGGTGTAGCACCGAATGACATCGTTAAATCATACACGGCACGGCACCGACTCCCAGTTCACATAAACCCCCAGTAAATCAGGATCTATTATCTTCTGACTGTAAAGCGAAAGAAAACTTGAAATCATACGCAGAGAAACGACTAAATATTCGAGAAACTTCTGTTGAACCTGGAAATTACATATTAATCCGGCAATGAAGATTCAACAAGTTTACATCACACTATGAACCAACACCTTACATTGTCACAGCAGTGAAAGGATCACGTGTTTCAGGAAGGCGCACTTCCGATGGGAGATATATCACTCGTAATATACAACATATCAAACCGATCTCACAATCTGCTCACATCCCAATTTCAATTTCAATTTTTCAATTCAAATTTATTCAAACAAACAAACATTTAAAATCTAATAAATAGCCTATACCAGGACCCATAGCCAGCCACACGCACCAGCAGCTCTTTATGACCCAAATATTGATGATTATGAGGTTGAATTGAATGGGAATAATAATGAGGACCGGCGCGATGATAATGTTCCACATAATCTACCGAATCCCTTGGGTCTGCAGGATCCTTACATGCTCCGCAATCGATCTTCTATTCGACCACGGCCATGGCCGTAAAATAAATAAATTGGGGTAGTTGTAACAGCGTGTCTGCTTGAAAGGAGAGAATTGGGTGAACAATTTAGAAACATTAATCCACTCATTCTATCCAAGCTATGTGGATAACGTGCCTTATATTATGAAACACTGTATTGACTTATGTACTGAGTTTTTCTCGTTATATTGTTTTTTTTTTTGGTTGTACCGTATGAATAGCTAATGCTCAAGCTTACTTTAGGCTCTCTATTGTGATTCCATTCAATCGGTCTATTACTAATCAATCATAGGTAGGAAAATATGAATTGAATATCGGTCTTATGCTCTTTTTACGTAGGGGAGAGATGTAGTGTATTGAGGAGCGAGTAGTCAGGCTGTCAGGCCTAGGACGGTACAGGTAGATCGGGAGAACTGTATATGTATCTATCTGTACTGGTAGGAGAGAATCCGTGATTATATTATACCACTGTTATATATGTTCAATGTATCATATCTGATTCGGGATCAATATATTATAGGGCTGTGAAAATTAAACTATTCAAAAACACATTATTATCTTTGAAGAATACTTTGTAATTTATGCTAATTACATCTGGCAGAAACGAGCGATTAGGCCTATTATTTATGAAAGTGCAAGGTGTAATCACCCTGGCATAATTACCCTGGCCCTATAAATTAAAATAAAAAATATTACGACCGGCCTGCACGTGCACAGCTGTTTTTCCGCTGTCTGTCTACGCGGTGCTGCTATACTTAATTTTCATAAAACATCGTATCATGCATAGTGCCTGAAGAATACCTCTTTCAAGTCAGAAAGCTTGTAACTTACTTCTTGTGTGAGATAGATAGCCAAATACGCAACATCAATATTACGTTAACCCTATCGAAACTTAGAGGCAAACTTACTGAGAGTTGTCTGAGGAACCCATGTCAAGGGATCCGATCTTTCCACCAGTACAAACGCATTCACCGTTCTCGCAGGTGGTGTCTGCGAGATTACATTGCTGATCATGAGTGCAGGAAACTGAAAGTAAATAGTATTATTCCTATAAACATCAGTCTTAGATTATATTATATAAAGAAATTTGTTGAAAAAATTATTAATTATTTGTTACACATGTGCTATTGGAATGTGCTTAAAGTCTAAATCCAGTGTCTTTATTTCTTATGAAAAATTATAAAATTGTAATGAAATGGCTGTAGATTATTTGAAATCATCACAAGTTATTTCGCTTTCAATCAGTTCCAACAACCGTTGAGATTTATATACAGCTCGCATATCTTTTAGGATTTGTTCCTAAAAATGAAGATTGTGATAGAATGTATTATAAAAAAAAGTAGCAGACAGTGCGTTAATCTAACAAATTTTAAAATAATCAGTAGGCCTACTAATTAATTTAATTCTTATTTTTCTGATCGAAAATGTTATCATTTTACCATATAATAATATATATGTAATCCCGACACTCTTTCATTGGTATGATGCCTGTAAACAATGCAAAAATATTGAAATTGTACAGTAGACGCTATATAAACTAACTAAGATATAGTCAGAAAAAAATAAAGTACTAAAGGTAATCTGTATATTTATAACAATCTGTTCTAATCAAACTGATCTAGAACAGGCCATTATTACCATTACTGACCAATTACTTCCTTACACATGCACAAATATTACTGTGGCCCACATCGGCCATACGAAAAACTTTAATTTCATGACTTCCATTAAAGTATTTACGCGGATTTGTACTTCAACCGCGTAAATAAATTAATAGGAGACTGCTCCGTTATGTTGTTTTCATAACTCTAAATTGTAAGAACACCACTAGACCAGCAGCATCTTGGTCTGTGACATTCCTGGGCTTCCAATCCGGATGCCCTGGTCCTGGTTCGATCCCTATATGGGGCAGCTATATTTGGACACAGTGCTTTAAATGGTGCAGCCTAACACAACCCATTTTTCATCCCTGACTGGTGGATAAAGGATAACCAATGTACAGTACTTGGGAAACAGAGTGGAAAGTTTACTGAGGAAGGAAGATCGCCCATGGTGGTGAACAGGCATTTTGTCCTCTAACGAGTCTAAATGATTCTTCCATACATAACTTTAAATTTAAATAACAACAAACAATTTAGACTACCTTTCGCAATAGAATATAGTAAAACATCACATTAATTAATTGCTGGGATAGGCTACGTATCAATTGTGTGGAAAAAGAGATACTGTAGTTATCATGAGTAAGCGAATTTCTTGAACTCACTTCTTCAATCTATGAATATGTATTTGACAATGCATAATCTTCAATCTTAATCGTAAAGTAAAATGTTAGTTTATTAATGTGGATCACAAAATACCGGAGGCAAACTAAAGTTTCCACTCTATTGTCAGTTACCTTTAAGGTAGATTGTGTGCAACACCTACTGTCTTATCTGTAGACTTAGAGACAGGTTAATTTAATTTCTATAATAAATAGACTCACCGCATCCAGTGCTTCCATCGTATTCCTGGTCACCGAGTTTAGATCCACATAGACAGTACGCGTTAGCATTCAGTCCCCGACGCCTACGGGCCACCATCCCTACGAATGGGGTTGTGGGCTCAAACTTATCCGTAAGACATGCACCATGGTCACAGTAGGTGTTTTCAGCCCTGCAACCCGATGTGCCAATCGCCTTTGGTGTGCATGCGTTGCAGACAACCAAGAAACAACAACCAATTACCAGAGAGAAGAAAACCACCTGCTAATTACATAGTAATATGTATAATTATAATATACTGTATTTATTTCGTATTATAGAATTCTTTGAAGTCTTTTTATCAATTAACCACCTAAAGTAGGAATTACGTGTATATAAAATTAATATAAGGAATGCAGTCACTCCTAGTTAATCTATCAATGTATCATAAAAATAATATATATTAAGATTATTATTATTATTAATAATAATAATAATAATATATTAATAATAATAATAATAATATATTAATAATGATAATAATAATATATTAATAATAATAATAATAATATATTATTAATAATAATAATATATTAATAATAATAATATATTAATAATAATACTCGATCTTAGCTGACGTGGTGGTATTTAAGGCACCAATAGATATTCATGAACTAACTCGATGAATCCAGTTAGTTGTACAGTATGTTAATAATGCAATTTTGAGTTCAATGATTTCAGGCGATGATTTATTTAAGTGGCGCATGAATATCCAAAACTCTCGATAAAGTTGCGTCATACAGTAGTTAGCAACCGATGTGTTAACATCCGTTGGTGTAGATTTGCATAAGGTCGAACTCCCCAAATTATTCAAAAATTGTTCCATTGCAACATTTTTTATTTTTATTTTTCAAATTTTAATTTTTTTCATTTATTACCTTATCAAATTAGGCCAGGCCTATATCTATACAATAACAGTGAGTGATATACTACAGATAAGAACACATAACACTAACCAAATTCATTTCCATTTTTGTAGATTGAATTCACAGTTTCAATAAGTTTAATGTCTTCTTGTAAGACTACTTACTATCTAATCTAAGTAATAATTTTAAGTGGTGACTTCAATAAAGAAATATCCTACAAATTTTTGTACATATTCATCAATTAGGAGATTGGTAACTAATTTTCCGAATGCTTTTTATGATATGGTTATGGTTCATTGTCTTATTGACATACAGACTGTCCCACAGCAACTGAACGCCATATAGACTGTCCTACAGAAACTGAGCGCCATATAGACTGTCCCACAGCCACTGAACGCCATATAGATTGTTCCACTGGCCAATGAATGCCACAAAGTCTGTCTCACAGCAACTGAACGCCATATTGACTGTCTCACTGGCTACTGAACGCCATATAGATTGTCTCACTGGCTACTGAACGCCCTAAAGACTGTCCCACTGGCCACTGAACGCTATACAGACTGTCCCACAGCAACTGAGCGTCCTATAGACTGTCCCACAGCAACTGAATGTCATATATATTGTCTCACTGGCTACTGAACGCCATATAGATTGTCTCACTGGCTACTGAACGCCATATAGGTTGTCCCACTGGCCACTGAACGCCATATAGACTGTCCCACTGGCCAATGAACGCCATAAAGACTGTCCCACTGGCCACTGAACGCCATATAGACTGTCCCACTGGCCAATGAACGCCCTAAAGACTGTCCCACTGGCCACTGAACGCTATACAGACTGTCCCACAGCAACTGAACGCCATATAGACTGTCCTACAGAAACTGAGCGTCATATAGACTGTCCCACAGCAACTGAATGTCATATATATTGTCTCACTGGCTACTGAACGCCATATAGATTGTCTCACTGGCTACTGAACGCCATATAGGTTGTCCCACTGGCCACTGAACGCCATATAGACTGTCCCACTGGCCAATGAACGCCCTAAAGACTGTCCCACTGGCCACTGAACGCCATACAGACTGTCCCACAGCAACTGAACGCCATATTGACTGTCCCATAGCCAGTGAACGCCATATAGATTGTCCCATTGGCCACTGAACGCCATATAGACTGTCTCACGGGCCAGTGAACGCCACAAAGACTGTCCCACTGGCCACTGAACGCCATACAGACTGTCCCACAGCAACTGAACGCCATATTGACTGTCCCACTGGCAAATGAACGCCATATAGATTGATAGAAGTCCCTTATCAGCAGACCGTAATTGTCGTGGAGGTACATAGGGAGTTATTAAATGGGTCAAGTAGGCAGGAGCAGCACCATGTAAACACTTGAATGTCAACAAAGCTATTTTAAATTTGATCCGTAAATTTACAGGTAACCAATGCAAACGTTTAAGGACTGGAGTGATGTGCTCTTGTTTCTTAACGCCCTCTAGCAGTCGCGCTGCGGAATTCTGTACATATTGTAATTTTTTGATTGACTTCGAGGGTAATCCATAATATAATGAGTTGTTGCTGTCGAGTTTGTTTGTGACAAAGGCGTGAATTAAGATTTCAAGGTCATGTCTGCTGAGGTACCGTTTAATTTTAGCCAAACTTCGAAGATGAAGAAATGCATCTCGGACCGTTGTACTTATTTGATTGCTGTATGTCAGATTTGAATCCACGATGAAACCTATATTACGTGCCTTGTCGCTGCAGCTGATCAGGTCATCCCCTATTTGTATGTTAGGGGGCGTTAGTTGTTTACCGAAACGGGACTGCAGAAGGATAATCTCCGTTTTATCTGAGTTCATTTTCAATAAATTATCTTCCATCCACTTCTTTACATCGGCCACGCAACGTTCAGTCACCTCAACAGCGACGGACGAATTAATAGGTTTAAAACTAATGTATAGCTGTGTATCGTCCGCGTACAAATGATACGAGAGGCCGTGGTTGCGAATAACATTTGAAAGCGAACGAGTGTATATCGAAAATAATATAGGCCCAAGTACCGATCCTTGTGGCAGCCCGTACAGCAAATCCAACCGGTTCGAATATTTTGCATTAATGCGAACCTGTTGTGACCTATTCGACAAGTACGATCTGAACCAGTCCAGGGCGATTCCCTCAACCCCGATTTCTCGATCTAGAGTGTCCAACAGTTTAACGTGGTCGACCGTGTCGAAGGCAGCACTAAGGTCTAATAAGACGAGAAGTACTCCCGATCCCGAATTGATTTCGCGTAATATGTCGTCGCTTACCTTAAGCAACGCGGTCTCCGTTCCGTGTAAGGGTCTGTACGCGCTCTGTAAAGGTTCATACAATTTATTTATGTTCATATGAGTCATCAGCTGGTTTGCAATCACCCTTTCTGTTAACTTTGCTAAATATATCAGATTAGACACCGGCCTAAAGTTCCTAAGTATCTCAGGGTTTAATCGTGCTTTCTTTATGACTGGTGTTAACACAGCTTCCTTGAATAGAGTCGGCACAGTAGCAGTTGTAATTGATAAATTAATAATTAACATAATCACTGGTAGCAACAATTTTATTGAATGTTTTACTAATTGCGTGGGAATCGGATCCATGGTACTAGATTTAGATTTTGAGTTCTTTATTAGCTTTTCTGCCTCATCCATTGTTATTTTATTAAAGTGTTCCAATTTGGGAATATTGTTTCCTTTACCGTTGGTTGCGCCCCCCATACCCGTAGGAACGCCCAGTCCCGTAGCGCCCCCCGTAGGAATGCCTAGGTTAGTTGCGCACCCCGTAGGAATGCCCAGTCCCATAGCGGCCCCCGTATGAATGCCCAGTTCAGTAGCCCCCCCCCCCCCCATAGGAGCGCCCAGTCCAGTAACACCCCCCGTAGGAATGCCCAGGTTGGTTGCGCCCCCCATAGGAACGCCCAGTTCACTAGCGCCCCCTGTAGGAACACCCAGATCCGATGCTTCACCCGTAAGAATGCCCAGGTCAGATGGTCCCCCAATAGGAATGCCCAGTTCAGATGAGCCCCCCGTAGGAACGCCCAGTCCAGTTGCACCCCCCGTAGAAACACCCAGTCCAGCAGCACCCCCTGTAGGAATGCCCAGGTCAGATGCTCCCCCCGTAGGAACGCCCTGGTCGGATGATTCCCCTGTAGGAGCGCCCAGTCCAGTATCACCCCCCGTAGGAATGCCCAATTCAGTAGCGCCCCCCGTAGGAACACCCAGTTTGATAGCGCCCTCCGTAGGAGCCCCCAGATCATCAACGCCCCGTGAAGTAGAACCACCATTTCCAGATAATAAGTCATATCTAATATCCTTTATTTTCTTGTCAAAGAATTCCATAAACCTGTTCGCCAACTTTTCATCATCCTCGTGTGAAGGCAATGTACTTTTGTTTTTACGATAAAGTATTTTGGCAGCCACTGAAAATAGTTTTCGTTGATCACCTGCATTATTCTTTATAATGTTACTATAATATGTCTCTTTTGCTGACGCTATGGTATTGGCAACCACCGTGCACTGTAGGCGATAGGCGATACAATCAGCACAGATATTCGTCTTTCGATATCGGCGCTCCAATCTTCTGCGTTTTCTTTTTGCGTCGTTAATCTCATCAGTGTACCAATTTGCCTTCGGCCTCATGGAAACAGTTTTTGTTTGTAATGGGGCGTGTTTATCGAGTATGTTCATTAGGTTATCATTATACATTTTAATAACTCCATTAATATCACCAGAAAGAGAGTCGCATACTGGTGAATGTTTTAAATCCTCCAAAAACAGATTACCGTTTATTTTACTTATATTTCGGTAACTTATTGTCTGTGATATATCGGCTGGTTTAGTGAAATTCAAGTTAAAGTAGACTGCAAAGTGGTCGGATAAACCTATATTTCGTACAAAAACGTTGCAAACGATATTCTGGTCGTCAGTGTGTACTAGCACCTTTAAGGTAGATTGTGTGCAACACCTACTGTCTTATCTGTAGACTTAGAGACAGGTTAATTTAATTTCTATAATAAATAGACTCACCGCATCCAGTGCTTCCATCGTATTCCTGGTCACCGAGTTTAGATCCACATAGACAGTACGCGTTAGCATTCAGTCCCCGACGCCTACGGGCCACCATCCCTACGAATGGGGTTGTGGGCTCAAACTTATCCGTAAGACATGCACCATGGTCACAGTAGGTGTTTTCAGCCCTGCAACCCGATGTGCCAATCGCCTTTGGTGTGCATGCGTTGCAGACAACCAAGAAACAACAACCAATTACCAGAGAGAAGAAAACCACCTGCTAATTACATAGTAATATGTATAATTATAATATACTGTATTTATTTCGTATTATAGAATTCTTTGAAGTCTTTTTATCAATTAACCACCTAAAGTAGGAATTACGTGTATATAAAATTAATATAAGGAATGCAGTCACTCCTAGTTAATCTATCAATGTATCATAAAAATAATATATATTAAGATTATTATTATTATTAATAATAATAATAATAATATATTAATAATAATAATAATAATATATTAATAATGATAATAATAATATATTAATAATAATAATAATAATATATTATTAATAATAATAATATATTAATAATAATAATATATTAATAATAATACTCGATCTTAGCTGACGTGGTGGTATTTAAGGCACCAATAGATATTCATGAACTAACTCGATGAATCCAGTTAGTTGTACAGTATGTTAATAATGCAATTTTGAGTTCAATGATTTCAGGCGATGATTTATTTAAGTGGCGCATGAATATCCAAAACTCTCGATAAAGTTGCGTCATACAGTAGTTAGCAACCGATGTGTTAACATCCGTTGGTGTAGATTTGCATAAGGTCGAACTCCCCAAATTATTCAAAAATTGTTCCATTGCAACATTTTTTATTTTTATTTTTCAAATTTTAATTTTTTTCATTTATTACCTTATCAAATTAGGCCAGGCCTATATCTATACAATAACAGTGAGTGATATACTACAGATAAGAACACATAACACTAACCAAATTCATTTCCATTTTTGTAGATTGAATTCACAGTTTCAATAAGTTTAATGTCTTCTTGTAAGACTACTTACTATCTAATCTAAGTAATAATTTTAAGTGGTGACTTCAATAAAGAAATATCCTACAAATTTTTGTACATATTCATCAATTAGGAGATTGGTAACTAATTTTCCGAATGCTTTTTATGATATGGTTATGGTTCATTGTCTTATTGACATACAGACTGTCCCACAGCAACTGAACGCCATATAGACTGTCCTACAGAAACTGAGCGCCATATAGACTGTCCCACAGCCACTGAACGCCATATAGATTGTTCCACTGGCCAATGAATGCCACAAAGTCTGTCTCACAGCAACTGAACGCCATATTGACTGTCTCACTGGCTACTGAACGCCATATAGATTGTCTCACTGGCTACTGAACGCCCTAAAGACTGTCCCACTGGCCACTGAACGCTATACAGACTGTCCCACAGCAACTGAGCGTCCTATAGACTGTCCCACAGCAACTGAATGTCATATATATTGTCTCACTGGCTACTGAACGCCATATAGATTGTCTCACTGGCTACTGAACGCCATATAGGTTGTCCCACTGGCCACTGAACGCCATATAGACTGTCCCACTGGCCAATGAACGCCATAAAGACTGTCCCACTGGCCACTGAACGCCATATAGACTGTCCCACTGGCCAATGAACGCCCTAAAGACTGTCCCACTGGCCACTGAACGCTATACAGACTGTCCCACAGCAACTGAACGCCATATAGACTGTCCTACAGAAACTGAGCGTCATATAGACTGTCCCACAGCAACTGAATGTCATATATATTGTCTCACTGGCTACTGAACGCCATATAGATTGTCTCACTGGCTACTGAACGCCATATAGGTTGTCCCACTGGCCACTGAACGCCATATAGACTGTCCCACTGGCCAATGAACGCCCTAAAGACTGTCCCACTGGCCACTGAACGCCATACAGACTGTCCCACAGCAACTGAACGCCATATTGACTGTCCCATAGCCAGTGAACGCCATATAGATTGTCCCATTGGCCACTGAACGCCATATAGACTGTCTCACGGGCCAGTGAACGCCACAAAGACTGTCCCACTGGCCACTGAACGCCATACAGACTGTCCCACAGCAACTGAACGCCATATTGACTGTCCCACTGGCAAATGAACGCCATATAGATTGTCCCACTGGCCACTGAACGCCATATAGACTGTCCCACGGGCCAATGAACGCCACAAAGACTGTCCCACTGGCCACTGAACGCCATACAGACTGTCACACAGCAACTGAACGCCATATAGACTGTCCCACTGGCCAATGAATGCCACAAAGTCTGTCCCACAGCAACTGAACGCCATATTGACTGTCCCATAGCCAGTGAACGCCATATAGATTGTCCCATTGGCCACTGAACGCCATATAGACTGTCCCACGGGCCAATGAACGCCACGAAGACTGTCCCACTGGCCACTGAACGCCATACAGACTGTCCCACAGCAACTGAACGCCATATTGACTGTCCCACTGGCAAATGAACGCCATATAGATTGTCCCACTGGCCACTGAACGCCATATAGACTGTCCCACGGGCCAATGAACGCCACAAAGACTGTCCCACTGGCCACTGAACGCCATACAGACTGTCACACAGCAACTTAACGCCATATAGACTGTCCCACTGGCCACTGAACGCCATACAGACTGTCCCACTGCAACTGAACGCCATATTGACTGTCCCACAGCCAGTGAACGCCATATAGATTGTCCCACTGGCCACTGAACGTCATATAGATTGTCCCACTGGCCACTGAACGCCATATAGATTGTCCCACTGGCCAATGAATGCCACAAAGTCTGTCCCACAGCAACTGGACGCCATATAGACTGTCCCACTGGCCAATGAATGCCACAAAGTCTGTCCCACAGCAACTGAACGCCATATAGACTGCTGCCCCACTGGCCAATGAACGCCCTAAAGACTGTCCCACTGGCCACTGAACGCCATACAGACTGTTCCACAGCAACTGAACGTCATATAGACTGTCCGACTGCAACTGAACGCCATATAGACTGCTGCCCCACTGGCCAATGAACGCCCTAAAGACTGTCCCCCTGGCCACTGAACGCCATACAGACTGTCCCACAGCAACTGAACGCCATATTGACTGTCCCACAGCCACTGAACGCCATTTAGACTGTGCCACTGGCCAATGAACGCCAGAATGACTGTTCCACAGCAACTGAACGCCATATAGACTGTCCTACAGCAACTGAACGCCATATAGATTGTTCCACTGCCCACTGAACGCATTTAGACTGTCCCACTACAACTTTGCTGCTCGCAGCAACTTGGTCTAGTGGTGACATTCCCGTACTCTTCCAATTAATCCAATGAATTGGAACCAAGGCAACTTGGGAATCAGACTGGGGGGGGGGGGGGGGGGGGGGTAACTGTGTAACGGGTGAACAGGCGTTCCATGGCTTAGCAGCGAGCCTAAAAGATCTACCATTCATAAGTACTTTTATGCCCTATATATGTACTTTTCTACCCTGTATTTTTTAGGGCTGGCAGAATTGAGACTTCACTGTCAGACTGCTTCTTTTGAATTTCAATTTCGCAAATACACCCGTCTATGTGAGAAACTCTCTGAAATTTCAACACATTAATTATCTCGATTGCAAATGCAAATCGATTTAAATAATTACTATAATTCACTATTACCAATCAAAATTAACAATTAATACTGATAAGTAAGAAATTCAATTCACTACAGTAGGCCTATTTCAATTACAATTACAAATAAAACTTTGCAGCTTTCTTGGGCCTGCTTCTTTTGGGCTATTGACCCAGAGGGACTTTCTTGTCACTTGGAGGGGGAATTAGTTCCTTACGGATTACAAACCATGTACAGTTTACTGTATGGTGCTTGCACCGATAGTTATTTAAAAAAGGGAATGCATTATATTATTATACAGGTAAAGGACCGTCATTATTTCAAATATTCTAAAATTTTATAACCTAAAATGTTATTCTCAATTTAGGGAAAGGAGTAGGTTACAGTAAAACGTCATTCTAACCAAAATAATAAACGAACTCAATGAAAACAGGTTACAGTTTTATTTTTGCAGTAATCAGCTGTTATTTGCGTCGAATTCCCCTGGAGAGGGATAATTTTTTACTGCGTCGAAAGTCCCCCCACAGAGCATAAAAAATGTATGTTTTTGAATCTCTCAAAAATTCCATAATAATTAAATGAGTCAGGTGATAATTGGATCACAACAATTGATCATCTACTGCACAGTAGTTCTCATTTAAGAAGTAGAGTACGAAGCATATAATATGTAGGTCAAACACTATTTGTTCCCCTTTTATTTCTATCCTACGAATTCGTAATTTTAAATTTTTGTACCTATAACTGCAGCGCGTACCTTCAGTTGTTTACACTTATCCAATTCTTCCCAAACTCTCCACTATTTTGGGAAAATGGGGAAAAATACAGGGCATAAAAAGTAGTAAAATTATATAAGGCATTAAACCAATTATAAGGGGCATAATAAGTAAAAAAAGTGAAAAGCATGAAAAGTATAATTCTTTCTATTGTAGTACCTTTTTTGGTGTTGGTTGGATTTGGGGTGCTAAAGGCAATAGGAACAAATTTCTGGGGCGTCACGCAGCACGCGAACTTGAGCAAGTTCGATTTGATCTGGACGGACGGACGGACAGACAGAGAGACAGACAGACCTAGGCAGACAGACCTAGACAGACAGAAAGGCACAGAGACAGGCAGACAGACAGACAGACAGAGGGGCATAAAATTTTGCCCATTTACTAATTATAATTGTGCGCTAAGGCTCGCCCTGACTGCGTGGCTCGTCCTGACTGCGTGGCTCGCCCTGACTGCTTGGCTCGCCCCACAATGTAAGTGTCAAAGTGCTTTCAGACAATATACAACGGATTTCTCGTGCACTGTAACTTTAACCTTTTACTCTATCGCAAACACGCGAGAACCATCTCTTATACATCCGTACAAAGCTATGCCTTTATCTTGTTATCAACACAGTTGGCGCAACCTTCAGTACTCAGTGGCCTGGACGAAATCGCAGATACCTAGTGTACAGTATATACTGTAGATTCTGTCCCGGAATAGTGAAATACTGTATTTCATATACATATTTGGACAGACACATTGGTTAAAATTGTAAATGTATTATCGTTGTGATACAAGCTTATGTAATTCAGAAACATTTCTATCATATTTAGAAACACTTTAATGATTTATTATTCTCTGTGATAAATAATTGGTTTAAATAAATGTTTTAACATAGATGCTTGAATCAGCAATATGATTAATAATAGTTTTATATAAAGAATTAATTAAGTAGCCTAGGCCTAACATAAGTAAAAACACGAGAAGTACTGTAGACTACCGCGAATTTAAATCCAACAGTGGCTTTGCATGATTAAATAGCTCACAATAATATGTTTATGACAAAATGATTGGCATGACTAATTACGTTTATTTTGTTGTCATCCTTGGTTACCCTGTGGTTTTTTAATTCCCAACACTTTGTACTTGGTTTTCATTCCTTGAATTAGAAAAGCAGAAGGCCCATTGGTTCTGTAGTGGTTCGGTTTTAATACAGTATACATAATAATTATGAATTCCTTGATTAATATTGCATGACCTACTCTAGTGCTGCTATGGCTTATACTTTTGGCTCGGAACAATTACAGGGCCGGATTAAGGTTTTGGGGCTAATGACCCGTACTGTAGGTTAATGACAATTTATTGACCCTCGCCCTTTGGCAACAGGGAACGTATTGGGGGGGGGGGGGGGGGGGGGGGGGGGGTTAAGGGTTCAGCCCTCCCTCGAGTGGTAATTAGGCCTACTGTATATGATTGAAATACATGTGAATTATAATTGAAGGAATTTGATTGATTGATTGAATTGAATGAATTTTAATTATTGTTTTGGAATGCCGCGCATATAAGTATAATTACTAAAGGCGCCTCATCTACGGGGAATATTGACTTCATGGGGTGTTATCTGGAACATAATAAGAATACAATGGGAATCGTTTTAGTAAATCCGATTTCTATAATATTGGAAAGTGTCAAAATTACACCCTACAGTAATAGATTCTAATCCGATATTATAATAATATTTTAATTTTGAATGAAATGGTTAGATATCAACAGTCATTCAATGAACTACAGCAGTCATATATCGCGAATCCCAAACCAGAGCATAACCAAACCAGGCATCTGGTGACCCATGGAATACAGTACTAAATATAGAAAATATCTAAATCTACGGTAAATATCTATATTTAGTATTCCATGGGTGACCTTACTCCGCCGCCATGGTCGCGGGTTTAATAGACTCCGCCGCCATCATTTGCACCTCCTTTATATGTTATTGGAAGTGGGGGCCCCAAAAAGTCGGGGGGCCCCTAGGCTATAGCCTAGCTAGCCTAGGCCTTAATCCAGCCCTGTTATTGTATATACAATGACTAGCGTTATTGTTTGTCTCGGTGTGCTCTACAAAAACTTGTCTTTTAAAATATAGATGTATAGTGATTGTCTTAGGTAGTTATTTATACATCCAGATTATCCACAGTAAAACGTATTATTCGTATTATAATATATTATATTATATATATTTATATATAAGTTGTGCGCATAAGATACTAATAAGATACTTTTTTCTTTTAAAAAAAAAGTGGCTACCCCCACTTAATCGATGGTGAGGAACCTTTTTAATTTTTTCCATACATTTTTCCATAGGGAGCAATTTTTGAGTGTTCGATATTTGATCAGAAACGATCTGTGCTGATCACGGCCAAGATCATGATTGGGCGACTCCAAAAAAGGATGTGCATGCAAATCATATGCTGCCTACAGATTGGTGCCGGTCCCAAGTTCGTGCATTAGCGGTTCTGGGCTTATCTCTATAGCAACGAGGTTGCTAGCGGGAAGAGAAATTTTTGACTCAAGTCGGACGTAGCCTGAGAACCGTAGACTTTTCAAACGCAATGTACATGGGAAAAAGTCTTGTAATTAATTTTTTTGGGAGGGGGGGGGGGGGGGGGAGTGGGGGTCTAGAAACATCTTATTGTTCGTTTTCGCTTAGTTGCTGAGATCGCTCTGTCCCCGTAGAGGAGTACTGGAACTACTGCTGCTCTAAATAATCGGACCTTAAGTTTCCGATTAATTATCTGTGACTTCCAAATCCTGGAAAGCCTATTCAACGCTGCCCACGCCTTTCCCTTACGTAATCAAATCTCCCCACTTTCCATTTTGATTGTGCCAAGACGAGTTAATTGTTTGCGCTTTGCTAACTCTAGAGATTTAAACCAATTGTTTGTTGTAACTTGCCGTCCAGCGAATTTTAGAACGGTTTCGCTTGCTCTATAACATTTTCAGTATCGAGACCAACTTGAATGCGTAAAATAATTGTTATGTACAACAGCTTCTAAAAGATTTATATATTGAGCTTTGTGCTACAGCTTCCAATGCATTTATACAGTAGATGTACAGCTTCTAAAGCATTTATGCAGTATATAGATATGTACAACAGGATTCTAAATCTTTTATATATACTTAACAATATGTGCCACAGCTTCAAAAGTATTTATACAGTGGATATGTACAACAGCTTTTAAAGCATACTGTATATGTAGACAAGTGCAACAGATTATAAATAATTGATAGATATATAGGCCTACTCCGTACAACAGCTTCTAAAGCATTTATACAGTAGATATGTACACAGTAGTACAGCTTCTAAAGCATTTTAGGACTTTCAAAGTTAACTGTCAAAATTGTGGTCTTTCTAGAGTTAATAAAAGGACCAACACTAGAAGCCGCATGTTCTAATGAGCTAAGGAGCCATTGGGCTCCCTCTAGTGATTCTGAGAGTACTCATAAGTCATCAGCAAAGTCTAGATAAGTTAGGTACTATTAATAAATACATACAACAGTAGGTAGGGTGAGTGAGGGAGACTTGAACCCCAAAAGTTATAATCGTTCTAAATAAAGAACAGATCAATGAATTTTTCATTGCCGTTTTAACTTTATTACATTAATTATTTATGATTGCTATCATTATGTGAGAGTTTGAAAATTTCGACCCTTAAATTTTTTTTATGGTTATTAATGCACCATTGAATGGTGTTTCCAAATCTAAAAACCGCTATTTAACAGCGGTTTATTTAACAACCATTTTATATAATAATAATAATATATATTTATATAGCGCCTTTCTGAACATATTTCAAGGCGCTTAAAAACTATTTGAAACCAACTAAAAAGGCTACGTACAGAGAATTAATTAATAACTAAAAAGTTTGAACAATATTAAATAAAAATCAGCAATATTCCTCTTTGTACAGGTGAGTTTTGAGTCGCGATTTAAACAGAGTCAGCGTCGTGGCATCTCTAACTTCTTGCGGGAGGGAGTTCCAGATTGTTGGTGCCGCAATTGAGAACGCCCGTCTCCCGTAATTATGCAAGTAAAACTGCGGTACAATTAGAAGTCCCTTATCAGCAGACCGTAATTGTCGTGGAGGTCTTAAATCCCGGATAATGAGTTGTTGCTGTCGAGTTTGTTTGTGACAAAGGCGTGAATTAAGATTTCAAGGTCATGTCTGCTGAGGTACCGTTTAATTTTAGCCAAACTTCGAAGATGAAGAAATGCATCTCGGACCGTTGTACTTATTTGATTGCTGTATGTCAGATTTGAATCCACGATGAAACCTATATTACGTGCCTTGTCGCTGCAGCTGATCAGGTCATCCCCTATTTGTATGTTAGGGGGCGTTAGTTGTTTACCGAAACGGGACTGCAGAAGGATAATCTCCGTTTTATCTGAGTTCATTTTCAATAAATTATCTTCCATCCACTTCTTTACATCGGCCACGCAACGTTCAGTCACCTCAACAGCGACGGACGAATTAATAGGTTTAAAACTAATGTATAGCTGTGTATCGTCCGCGTACAAATGATACGAGAGGCCGTGGTTGCGAATAACATTTGAAAGCGAACGAGTGTATATCGAAAATAATATAGGCCCAAGTACCGATCCTTGTGGCAGCCCGTACAGCAAATCCAACCGGTTCGAATATTTTGCATTAATGCGAACCTGTTGTGACCTATTCGACAAGTACGATCTGAACCAGTCCAGGGCGATTCCCTCAACCCCGATTTCTCGATCTAGAGTGTCCAACAGTTTAACGTGGTCGACCGTGTCGAAGGCAGCACTAAGGTCTAATAAGACGAGAAGTACTCCCGATCCCGAATTGATTTCGCGTAATATGTCGTCGCTTACCTTAAGCAACGCGGTCTCCGTTCCGTGTAAGGGTCTGTACGCGCTCTGTAAAGGTTCATACAATTTATTTATGTTCATATGAGTCATCAGCTGGTTTGCAATCACCCTTTCTGTTAACTTTGCTAAATATATCAGATTAGACACCGGCCTAAAGTTCCTAAGTATCTCAGGGTTTAATCGTGCTTTCTTTATGACTGGTGTTAACACAGCTTCCTTGAATAGAGTCGGCACAGTAGCAGTTGTAATTGATAAATTAATAATTAACATAATCACTGGTAGCAACAATTTTATTGAATGTTTTACTAATTGCGTGGGAATCGGATCCATGGTACTAGATTTAGATTTTGAGTTCTTTATTAGCTTTTCTGCCTCATCCATTGTTATTTTATTAAAGTGTTCCAATTTGGGAATATTGTTTCCTTTACCGTTGGTTGCGCCCCCCATACCCGTAGGAACGCCCAGTCCCGTAGCGCCCCCCGTAGGAATGCCTAGGTTAGTTGCGCACCCCGTAGGAATGCCCAGTCCCGTAGCGGCCCCCGTATGAATGCCCAGTTCAGTAGCCCCCCCCCCCCCATAGGAGCGCCCAGTCCAGTAACACCCCCCGTAGGAATGCCCAGGTTGGTTGCGCCCCCCATAGGAACGCCCAGTTCACTAGCGCCCCCTGTAGGAACACCCAGATCCGATGCTTCACCCGTAAGAATGCCCAGGTCAGATGGTCCCCCAATAGGAATGCCCAGTTCAGATGAGCCCCCCGTAGGAACGCCCAGTCCAGTTGCACCCCCCGTAGAAACACCCAGTCCAGCAGCACCCCCTGTAGGAATGCCCAGGTCAGATGCTCCCCCCGTAGGAACGCCCTGGTCGGATGATTCCCCTGTAGGAGCGCCCAGTCCAGTATCACCCCCCGTAGGAATGCCCAATTCAGTAGCGCCCCCCGTAGGAACACCCAGTTTGATAGCGCCCTCCGTAGGAGCCCCCAGATCATCAACGCCCCGTGAAGTAGAACCGCCATTTCCAGATAATAAGTCATATCTAATATCCTTTATTTTCTTGTCAAAGAATTCCATAAACCTGTTCGCCAACTTTTCATCATCCTCGTGTGAAGGCAATGTACTTTTGTTTTTACGATAAAGTATTTTGGCAGCCACTGAAAATAGTTTTCGTTGATCACCTGCATTATTCTTTATAATGTTACTATAATATGTCTCTTTTGCTGACGCTATGGTATTGGCAACCACCGTGCACTGTAGGCGATAGGCGATACAATCAGCACAGATATTCGTCTTTCGATATCGGCGCTCCAATCTTCTGCGTTTTCTTTTTGCGTCGTTAATCTCATCAGTGTACCAATTTGCCTTCGGCCTCATGGAAACAGTTTTTGTTTGTAATGGGGCGTGTTTATCGAGTATGTTCATTAGGTTATCATTATACATTTTAATAACTCCATTAATATCACCAGAAGGAGAGTCGCATACTGGTGAATGTTTTAAATCCTCCAAAAACAGATTACCGTTTATTTTACTTATATTTCGGTAACTTATTGTCTGTGATATATCGGCTGGTTTAGTGAAATTCAAGTTAAAGTAGACTGCAAAGTGGTCGGATAAACCTATATTTCGTACAAAAACGTTGCAAACGATATTCTGGTCGTCAGTGTGTACTAGCACCAGATCTAGTGTATGGCCCTTTATGTGGGTTGGTTGATTTACTAACTGTACCAATCCAAAGCAATTTAAAATGTCAAGAAACTCGGCGGCATCCTTGTTATCGCAGACATCAACATGAAAGTTAAAATCACCCAATAATAGTATTCTACCCGGAAGAACTATAATGTGCTGCAGAAACTCAGCGAATTGTTCAAAGAATAATGCTGCAGTGAGTCCGTTTTTAGGCGAAGGGCAGGTGCGGTACAATATAATAAGCCTAATAACAGATCCAAGTTGGGTGAATGTTAATTCAATATATTCAAATGTAGAATACACAAACTCACTAGCGGCACACGTTTTTAATTTGAGACACCGTTTGAAAACACAAGCTACTCCTCCACCTCTCGTGGTTGTTCTAGGATTGTGTTCTATAACGTATCCTTTAGGACATATTTCGTTTGTTACTTGGTTATCGCTCTCATCACCCTTTAACCACGCTTCCGTTATCGCAAGGATGTCTATTCTATCATCTACAATGTGATCTTTAATAATTGCCGCTTTGTTATTAATGGATCGAGCATTATACAAACATACAGCAGTGTATTTCGGTTCAAGATGGTTCGAGTTCATGCTCATCGGGATGGTTGGTTGTCAATCAGTCTTTGTAACTAGGTCCTCAAAGCTCTGCCGAGTGCGAGATTGCTGTTCACTATTTGAGTGGGCGTTTGGAGAGGGGTTGGTGAGATCAACTATTTGGTGAGCTGTTGTTGTCGCGTCGTGGTCAGCCTGCGATGACGGAGTAGTGATATCTGCCGGACCATTTGACGGTTTGACCATAACAGACTTACTCCTATGAATTGTGCTCCGTGGACTCTCTACTACCGACCCTTTATTTATTACCCAGTATTTATCTGGGTACGCAACCATTAGTCGCCGCCGTTCCTCACGTAACTCGAACTGTGATCTACTTTCTTCTGGGGTATAGTCCGGTGTAATATATATATTGTCATATCTATCAGAGTGACGCAATTCTCGAGCTTTCCTTAAGAGAGATGATCTTTTCTCCCGTGGAACAGTTACTATCAGCAGTTTACTTTGTTGGTTAGACAATGGCTGTTTGGATACACGCTTAGTCGTTATTTCTTCTTTGGATAATTGGATGTCCAGATATGCAGCAATGTCAATAACTTGTGCCTTGTCATCGTGACCTCTCAATCCCTTAACGACAACATTCGTTTTGCGTTTGTTATGTTCCTCCTCCTCTAATTTTATTTGTTTCGAGAGAATGGCGATATTCGTACCATTACTATTTCGAGGTGTTTTTACCTTCGCAGAATATGATACCTTGGTCCATTGGCCACCATTGACTTCTTCCGGTTGACTACTGACATTATACTTGTTGGTGCAGTCCTTAACATTCATTACTTCAGTTTCAAGATCATCTATCTTCTTTTGACTTTCCTCTGCTTTACTTCCAATAACATCTCGCAACTCATTTATCCTCGTATGAGCCTTTTGATTATTATCTCCAATTACTTGCTCCTGTCTAATCGATTGCATACGAAGGTGCTCAACTTCTTCTTCGAATTGAAGTAATTTATCATCCAGTCGCAATTCTAGCTTTTCAAAATCCTTGGCAACCTTTGTTAGACGTTTTTTTTATGAAATTGTCAACTTCAAAATCCTACTACTTCTACAATTTTTGAGCAATTAGTCTGAAACTTTCTGTGGGTGTCTAAATAGCCACCCTGCATAAAAGTTTCTGACAACTTTTCGAAATTTCTTGTTAATAAAATTTAATACTATTTATAACAAACCTAAAAATTTGCATAAATTTGCAGCGCCACCTAGCGGTGCAGAATTATTTTCACAAAATTTCGCCTGATAGTTATGTTGCCCCATCTTTGATATATCATATAAAAAAACTTTCAAGTGATTAGATTCAAAACTGTAAAAGCCTTAGTGTTTTAAGCGCAACTAAGTTTTTTTTATTGTTAACTAGTATTAACTAATCTTAAATAGCGAAAAAAAAACTTTTCTGACCTGTCATGTAGAATGCATCTCAGACACCTATATTCAAAATTTTAGCCAAAACCAAACAATTTTGAAACGCTGAGAGTGATAAATCGAAGAGTTGTTCGAAAATGGTGTAAGCCCCCCCCCCCCCCCCCCCCCCCTTAAAACCAATAATTCGTATTTACGAAAAAGCGTGAAAACGAAAAAAACGAAAAAAACCTTCAATGGGGGGTGAGACTTGACGGCTACAGGTGGGAGCCATGAACCCCCATTCCCATTTTTGTAAATTCGTACAAAAATCCATAAGAGGTGAAATGATACTGTAGTAGAGCAGAGAAAAAGCAAAAAATACGATAATTAATTTGTTAAATTATTATCCCAAATTTTATACCAATTTAGGTGGTCGTTCAAATAGTTCTCCTTACAAGGACAAAATTATTAACAGTTCATTAAAACCGCCATCCAATTTAAAGCGGTAAGGCACTTTTTCATAATAAATATCATGTATAATTTTCAATCCTGGTGCATTTTAATTGTTTTACTGTAATTCAATTGATGTGTACCGCCATCTGAGGCACCTGTAAAAGCTTTTGCGGACAAAATAAGTCATTTTGCGCAATGCGCTAAATACTCTAAAAGGCTTATAATTGTACAACTACATGTCTGTCAAAAATCTCAGAGTTAGAATGACAAAATCTACCAGCTGTTCCTTTGTGTGAGGAATCTGCTTTGTTGACATATATTTCAGCCAATCAGAGCGATCTCCCTTCCTCTGTTGACAGTGGCCTATGAGAAATGACGCAATGCGGAAAATTCTGAGAATTCATTCATTCAGAATTCATTCATTCGGACATTCTGACTTTCTGACTTTGTCCTAACATCAGTGGCCTAGAGAGTCATATGGTTGACCTCAGGTGAATAATGAAAGTTATTATAACTTTCTCCCAACAGGGCTTCTTCAGGACATTATAATGAAACTGCGTATACACAGAGAAACTGCAGTGCAGTTTCTCTTATATTAATTGTTAATTTTATAATGTTTTATGTTATTATTAAATTAATTTTTCTTGTCAAGCATTAATCTTGTTTCACTAATTATGTTTCATGCATTATTTGATTTTTAAGAATGTTTTTTTAGAAAGACATTTATAAAAGGTTTTTATTTCCAAGGGAATGGTGGGTGGGGGGGGGGGGGGTAGAATGCTTGTCAAAGGGCGCCGTAAATTCAATTTGTACTTGCGACCGAAAACCCATCCCGTAATGACCCCAGGAACCTCAATGTGATAAATTAATGGGAATAGCTTCTAGGCAACAACTGGCCAGCCCACAAGTATCACTTTGTTGTCTGCATGATATTGTTCCCCGAGAATGCCTCTGCATCTGTTGACATACCACGAGTTGTCAATACCTCGGAGTTTATTTTCGCAAAGAATTCAAAGTGCCGCAAACTACCTCAAAGTGACATTTCTCAAAGAATTCAAAGTGCCTAAAAGCAGGAAATCACTTTGAGATTACCAACTAAAAGTGTCTACAAGAATTCAAAGCGGCCGTTGGGAGTAATGTAATGACTTTTAGACACTTTTAGAAAATCTTTGAGAAAATCTCAAAGAACAGATGCACTTTGAGACCCCTACTGTAGTTGTGTTTCAAATTTCAAGCGATATGATAAAGATTTGTAGAAAAATTTGGGGGGGGGGGGTCCGTGTCGTCAGAAAATAACACTATATTACTGGTCATGGTGTATATATGTACAATTTGTAAAGGTACACAAAAGTATAACTCATCAAATTAAATTTTAACCAAATGCCAGTTGTTTAAAGTCCAAAAACTTTAAACGCGATTATCGCGAAAAGTCAAAAAATGTACTTACTGGGTTTTTATTTGGAGCTGCCGAAGTATTTTGAAAATTTTTGTGTGGTATTGTCAAATAATTTACAATAGTTTTGTGTTATTCAAAACGTGTTTATTAAAAAAAAATCCGTCTCCCTCACTCACCCGACTGTGTGTGCAAAAGTTTCTACAGTATTTACATATGATGTAGGCCTACTACTGTACATAAGTGTATGTGATCGTGTCTAGACAAACACCAAGATGAGAATGGCCAACACCATCCAGCAACTCATCCTACTGATGCTACCAGCATCCCCACTACTTTCATCCTCACACTTGTATCGCCCTTCAGCCAACCCCTCCGCGCTGTTGGAATACTTGGGGGTTTTCGCGGCATCTCTGCAGGAACACTTTCCTCCGACACTCTCGAAATTCGCCGCTTCACTTCCCCCGCCTGAAGCAGCGTTAGAGAATGCGCAATCAGAACCATCATCCGCAGGTGCGGCGCATTTCAGCCTATAAAAATAATTATTTATTTAGAAAATATATTATTTCTGGTATGAAATATTAAATTATTCAGCGCCAACACAAGAAGGACAATAAATTGTAACTATAGTATTTAGTTAACTTCAAGGTTACATTTTATTATCTGCTTAAATCACTCATTATCTCCATCGATTTCGACTTTTTATTTACGTTTTTTAAACGATATTTGTCCGTTGATATTTTCAATTTTAGATTTTACAATTATTCTAGAATATAGAAATAATACAATATGTTTAAGTTTTTAAAAATAATACTGTAAATTACAGTAACTATTTAATGAATAGGCCTCCGGAAAAAATTATTCATTTAAAAAATTTAATATTTCTATAGGAAAATATATGAAAATCTGTATTTAGAAATATAGATATAATATTATAGTTTTGTTCAGAAATGGGAAAAATGAGAAAGCGCGTCTCGTTTTAAAAAATTTGATATTTGTATTGGAAAACATAAGAAAATCTGTATTTAGAAATATAAAATGAAATTGAAAATCAAATATACATAATGTTGCTAATATAATATACTGTAGGTAGGTATTGTATATAATAACACAATAATTTTTATTGTCCATTTTTATCCTTTTTTTGTCAATTTTTTTTGATTTTTTATGTCATCCAAAAGTCTAATGTTATTCTGTATTTTAGTACCGGTACCGGCACTGGTACTGCTATAGGCCTACTGTGTAGCCTACCATTTAAATACGGTAATGGTAGGCCTACCGGTTGTGCTAATAAATTTTAAATAATTGATAGGCGAAACTGGATTGTGGAAAATGTGGATATATCTTTCACATAATTTAGGCCTATTACTGTAATAGTTTTATAATCAATAATGGATCATGACTACTGTCTGAGTAGTGTTACGGATAGCGGCACCACTACTTCCAACAGCACAGATCAGTTCATAAACTCATCCGTACTCGAAAAAACTACTTATACATGTTATACCCCGTTACCGTTTGTTACCGGTAGTCACAATGATAGCGAAAACAACGACCCGTTTTTAGCCCAAAGGGTCGGACGGCCAAGAGGTTCGTCCAATAAAGGGTATATACGGATTCGTACATTCTCAGACGTTGACAGTTTGGTTAGAAAATCCCGCCTCTGTAATCTGCCCCTTTCCCTCAATTAGCTAAATGATCGTTTATTGTTTTGGTTAGATAATCCCGCCTCTGTAACCTGCTCCTTTCCCTCAATTGGTAATGTTATCGTTTATTGTTTTGGTTAGAAAATCCCGCCTCTGTAACCTGCTCCTTTCTCTCAATTGGTAATGTTATCGTTTATTGTTTTGGTTAGAAAATCCCGTCTCTGTAACCTGCTCCTTTCTCTCAATTGGTAATGTTATCGTTTATTGTTTCGGTTAGAAAATCCCGTCTCTGTAACCTGCTCCTTTCCGTCAATTTGTTAAATGATCGTTTATTGTTTTGGTTAGAAAATCCCGCCTCTGTAACCTGCCCCTTTCCCTCAATTGGTAATGTTATCGTTTATTGTTTTGGTTAGGAAATCCCGCCTCTGTAACCTGCTCCTTTCCCTCAATAAGTTAAGTGATCGTTTATTGTTTTGGTTAGAAAATCCCGCCTCTGTAACCTGCTCCTTTCCCTCAATTAGTTAAGTGATCGTTTATTGTTTTGGTTAGAAAATCCCGTCTCTGTAACCTGCTCCTTTCCCTGATTTGGTAAAGTGACTGTTTATTGTTTTGGTTAGAAAACTCGGCCTTAACCTGCTCCTTTCCATCAATTGGTAATTGTTTTTGGCTATAAAATGAGTGTTTTGCTACGTCATGTGGTAATCGATTATCGACAACAACCACAAACTATTAAATATAGAGTCTTTTTACCACAGGCGCATATGGAAATCTATCTCATAATCTATAAATCATGGAATCATGGAATGTTTTGGCACAGGCATAGTGAAATCAACTGTCTGACAGTCCAGAAATCAGCAGTCTGACAGTTTGAAGAAATACATACATAAAAATTGACAATAAAAGTCATTAAATGGACAACAAAAGTCATTATGCATAATTCGTAAAAAAAAATTGACAAAAAAAGTCAAATAAATTGACATAAAAAATCACTGCCATAACACAATAATATAGTGAATGTAGTTGATTCACATCAGCTGTTCTGGGAATACGCCGAATACACTAGAAAGTAATTAACTTTTGGTGGTTTAAGTACTGTTTTTGATTGATTGAGCCCATAGGACTCGTATAATATCCAATATAATGATGTAATAAATTTAAACCTATACCTAACACGATTAAACTAAAAATAATATTTAATGTAAGCGGATTCAATTCCCTTACATTACCCACCCGAAAATGGGACCAGTGGCATTTTACCCATCATATACCCAATATCTATGTGTATCAATCATATAGTTACCCTGTATTACTGATTTACCGGTCAGTTCATTAATCACAGTGTTGCAGACCGGTTATAGTTTTCAACCGTCATCACTATACACAGTACACTGCTGTTGTTATTCTGTATTAGTGATTTACCGATCATATACTGTGACTGATTCTGTGCTATTATCGTTGGAACATTAACATTGAGAAACACAAACTCTGTTATTTTTCCCCAACGGCCTTCGGCCAAAAGAACACTAGCCCAGCAGACCAACAGTCAGGTGACGCGTATAAATCTTACCCAGTCGGGATCTCAGATCCCGTCACAGTTGAAAACTTTCCAACCTACAACTAGGACTGTGACCGCAACCCAGAATCATCAAAGAACAAGATGAGTGGAAGGAACCAAATGCCCTGAGAGTCAGAGGGAGAAAGAACGCTGCCGCGGACACCGGATGACACCAACCAAACGATCGGAGAGGCCGCGACGAGACAGTACCGGCCTGCCACCTCGGATTTGCCAACGAGGGACGATCCGACTACCCAAGTGGAGGGCAGCCGTCAACTATGAGGAGGGAAAGATAACAACGAGTCGACGCGCGACAATGACGGCAGTAGGAGTACCGAAGTTGCCGGCCAGCAACAGGCCGAGGGCGATGAACGGCCCACTGGAATGGCAACGGTGGGGCCGCCGGTATGACGCCGGATGAGGAGGGAAGGTAGAGTCAACGAAGAGGATGTCGGGACGAGTGATCGCCTACAACGTGCGTACAACGCCACAAAGAAACTACTCAAAGAGGCTAAGGAGGGGAGAAAGGTAGACCAGCCTAAACTATACCAGAGGCTAGGTGAGTCGAATAAACATTTCCATTACTTAGTCCATTTTGGACAGGGAGAACAGGCGAGTGAGAGAGCGAGGGGGGTCGCCACAGAACTGTTTGAATTGTGGCGGTCTGAGGTAATGGAGCCAGATGTAGTGTACGTAGGGCCTTACTTAGTGGATGCTAGGGGAATTAAGTTAGTGGGATGGGCGGACCTGCACGACGGCGAATCCGAGGTTAACCCCGAGGATTCGGTGTCGTCGGTTAGTAAGAACCCCAGTAAACGGGGGAAAGTTAGTAGGACAGAGAGGCGACGGGAGTCCATCGCGGCCGATAAGTCCGCTACATCCTCCGCAAAAGCAAGAAGGGTGTTAGAGATAGATCTGGTGTGTCAACTATACATTGTGGCGCTGGATCAAAAGGAATTGGAGAGGCAGTTAGACGAGGGAACTGCACGATTAGAGAGGGAGAGGGAATTAGCGAGAGAGTGTAAAGAGAGGGCTGAGAGGGTGGCGAGAAACTATAGGGAGCGGGAGGAGAGAGAGATAAACGAGCACTAGGAGCGGGAGGCGAGAGTAGAAAACGAGCGCAGGGAGCGGGAGACGAGAGTAGAAATCGAGCACAGGGAGCGGGAGACAAGAGTAGAAAACGAGCGCAAAGAGCGAGAAGCGAAAGAGGCAGCGAGGGTAGAGAGGGAAACGAATAAGCGTAGAGAGTGAGAGGCAAGAGAAGTGAACAAGCGTAGAGAGCGGGAGGCGAGGGAGGTAGAATTGGCCAACCAAAGTATGAGGGAGGATAGAGAGAGAGAGAGAGAGAGAGAGAGAGAGAGAGAGAGAGGCGGGAAAGCGTATGCGGGATGATATGCATACCTGGTTGAGGGGGCTTATGCAATACCAAGCGAAGCAAAAGCGCCGGTTAGAACTGGCAAAGTTGGGATTATCGGAGAGTGAGGCTGGTTTGGGTAGTATTTACGAGGAACCAGAGGTAATGGAAACCTTTGTTAATACCCCACTTACAGGTACCGGATGACAGACCCAGGTCTGGTGTAACCGTACGGGCGAGGGGGGTAATAATAATAATACGTTAGAGGGAGTTAATATTAATAGTACCGTAATAGACAACCCCAATCAAACCTTTCTCGCAGGAAATAATATTTTACCTGGTAATGATAATTCTAATTTAAATGTGCAAATAATCCAAATAATAATTCTAATTTAAATGTGCAAAATTATCCAAATAATAACCCTAATTTAAATGTGCAAAATAATCCAAATAACAACCCTAATTCTGAGCAAAATAATTTAAATAATTTAAATAATAATTTAGGTAACAATAATACGTTAAATAACCCCGAGGAAATTAATCAAAATAATATTACTAATAACGGTGCAATTAATACAAATGTAAGGGGGACAGGTGGCCCGGCGAACGAGAGCCTGCAAGGCCACGCAGTTGCACAGGGAGTAGCGGGGGTGAGTCAACCCAACGAGAGCCTGCAAGGCAACGTAGTTGCACAGGGATTAGCGGGGTTGAGTCAACCCAATGGGAGCCTGCAAGGCCACACAGTTGCACAGGGAGAGGCGGGGGTGAATAGACCCAGCGAGGGTAGAGATAGTGCGTCGACTAGAGAGGGGCATAGAAGCAAAGTGGGAGGTGGCGGATGAGGGGGGGGGGGGCTACGAGCACCCCACCATGAGAGATTAGTGCCGAGAGGAGGGGGGGGGGGGGGGCAGAGAATGTCCCACAAGCGTCGGCAGACAATGCGTGCGGCGAGTTAGGTGAACCGCGGCACCCGACGACAGAGAATAGTGGGGGGATTGCGAGTATCCCCAGGACTGTCCAACTGGGCAGAGAGAGAGAGACGTTGGCGCCATGAGCGGGCAAGCGAGAAGACGTCGAGCCCAGTCAGAAGACGGAAGATGAACAGTGGAGTTTATCCGGGAGGTCGAAGCGAGATCTCACGAGGAGGATCACTGCACTGAAGTGAGACAAAGTGAAGAGAATAGAAGGAGCATTGCTACGAGCAACCGGAGAGGAAGGACGGACAGTGAACCGTCGGTAGTCGAGATGGAGTTAGAGAGCTGGTGGGGTCAAACTCCGGGAGATTGCCGTCGCCCCGGAGAGACACAACCTGGTGAGATATACCACACACCGGGAGAAGGGTACAGGATGTACCGGTGCGAGGACGAGGACAGGAGAGGGGATCGAAGAGAAACTTCCTGACTGAACGTAGCTGCCGATCGAGAATATGGTAGTCGCAGGGAGGACTTCTTGGAATATTCGAGAAGATTAAACTTCGGTCCAGAAGGACACAGGCTGACTGCAGGAGATACTGTAGGCCTTACTGCACATACTATAGGCCATGCTGGGAGAGATAGTGTAGGTGATAGGGTAGCGCGGACAATGGGATTTGACCCGGAAGTCGTGGCATACATACCGGTAGGTAGGCAAGAAGTGGATAGGCCTATACCGGTACCTGCACACCAGTATAACTATAATATGCAAGGATATAATATATACCCAGGGGAGGGGGGGGGGAGCTATTGCCGATAGATGCATGGGCCCTAACATGGTAACATCAACCCCAGTACCAAATATAACACCGGTGGGGGGGGGGGGGGGGGGGGGGGGCAGGGTGACATCCCCCCATTGCAATATCAGCAATACACTCAACCAAGAACAAAAACCCCAAACCCCTCAGACCCAAATAAGTCGTGTGATACAGAGATATGGAGAGGACCGTTACCCCCGATGATATATACAATGCAAAGAAAGTCGACAGGCCCGATGGGCAAACTGCACCCAACAGCAGGGGAGTCTACACCACAACCATCTAGCGCGCTAGAAGTACAAGCAATGGGAATGGCAACACTCATCGACGCGCTTAAGACCAGGATCGAGCTACCACCAGTGGAGCCGTTCAAATTTGATGGTAGTAGGCTGGGGGAATACTTGCAATTCCGGCGCATGTACAGTAACGAAATATTAACAAAGAACCTGACGCAGGCGGAGTGCCTAAAATACTTACAAGTTTACATGGGGGGGGCCAGCATACAACATTGTAAGGCAGTACCAAGGTATCGAAGGTGGATTCACGACTGCATGGCAGGCCCTAGACAGGGAATTCGGGCATCCTGCTAAGATCATCCGACAAACCTTAAGGGGAATAACATCAGGTGGACTACAGGATACCCTGTCAGCATCAAGACCTTTGCGAATAAAGTCGAAAAGGCGCTGATTGTGCTAAAGACCCTAGATGCACCTTACGAACTCAACGCATCGAATAACATCACTACAATAGCGCAGGCACTACCGATCTGGCTGAGGAATAAGTGGAGAAAGATCGCCTTTTCCACCAGAGAGAAGAAGGCTGCGGAGCCAGGGCTAGAGGAGATGTCGAACTTCCTTAACTATGAGGCGGAACTAATTACAGACCCAGTCTACAGCGAGGATAGTCTGGGGAGGGCACTGAGAGCCAAATACAACAGGCCTAAACCCGAACATAATACGGTGGATGCATTCCCGAGAGTGAGACAGTCGCTACCACATGCAGCCACGCAGGGGACTTGTAGTCCTCAGGCAGCTGGAAGTAGGGCCACACCGTGGCATGAACAGGGACAAAATAACAACATGAACAAATATAATCCCAATACCCCCAGTAGGCCGAGTCCAAATAACCAAAACACTAAACCAGTAGATATGAATCTACGCGCAATACGTGAAGGGCTATACAAGGAATGCTACAATCCAGGATACAAATGTGAATTGCATAGAGATGGAACCCATGAGACCATGGACTGTAAGCATTGGCAGGCGTTACTCAAACAAGATCGGATAGCCTACGCTGATAAGAATGGACTATTCCATCGCTGCGAGGTAGGAGGACACAGATTCGAAGAATGCAAAGAAAGTAAAGAAAAAATGTAAAACACGGCCCGGAGACTGATGAGACTGGAGGCCAAAACATGGCAACGAGCACGATGGGAGCAAAGAGGAAGAGGACGGTATTACTCGAAGTAGTACTAGTGAGAAAAACAGGAGAGGGCGAGCTATCGGTCACAACATTAATGTTGATCGATAGTGGAGCAGCGTTCATGCTAAAGGAGGGCTGGGTGGCCGAAAAGATAGGGTTACGAATGAGGCCAAGCAAGATGGCGGTAACCTCTATCTCAAGTAAAGACGAGGTCTTGAAGATGAGAATGGGGTGTTGTAAAATATCAGGGATAACACCAGGGTGCAATTATGGGACGACCATCGATCCCATTCAAATAATAGAATCGATTAATATTAATGCCATGCAACCCACCAAGATCGAGGTCGAACAATACCAGTACCTGGACAACATCGATTTCTCCGTGCCCGAACTGGACGTCCTGAAAGTATCTTTCATAATCGGAATGGACTGCCTGACGGCCCACGGGAGAACGGCCGTGCTCGGAGATGATGGGGGGAGAGGCCCGATGGCGATTCTCACACCATTTGGATGGACACTCAGCGGCCCAATCAAGTCTAGAATTCCGTTCAGCGTGTCAGAATCCTCAGGGTGCATGTTCGCAGGCACAATGAGAGAAATGGAGGATGGAGGAACAGAGGAGAAACCAGAGATGGGCGATGGGGAGGACCCATACGAGCAGCAGGCCGAGGAAGAAAACCAGGAGTCGGGGATGGGTATGGATCTGGAACCACGCATGGTGGAGCGCGGTGAAAGGGTATAAATACCGCCGACAGATGAGTCAGGAAGAGAAACAACAACAAGAGAGTGGGCGGACGAGAATGGGGAGTATCGGTATGGGGATGGAGAAGCGCGGACGGCGAGATGTCCGGAGAGGTGTCCGGAACAGACGCCAGTCCAGTTGAGAGGCATACCGGTGGGGAGGTCTTCGAATAAGAAGACAAGGTGGAAAGGGAGAGAATTTGGGAAGATTAGTCCAGGGGCAGAGAAGCCCATGATGAAACGTGACAAAGGAGACAGGAATGTTGGAGAGGGCGTTTTGTACACGCACAAGGGGCTGGCAGAGTGCGAGGGGGCATTAAATGGTAAGCCATTATGCATACCGAAGGATGACTGGGGGTCATCGGGGGCTTTAATGCCAGCACACATATTAATGGGGGGGCCAGCAGAGGTGGCATGTACCAGTAAGGATGACATGAGGGGCGGCATTCTACCGCCAAATAACGACAAGATGAAGGGTGGCACTTTACCGCCAGGGGACGATCACGAGGAGATCAGTGACATGACGGAAAGACCTGACTTAAGGGTGAAGGAGAAGGGAAGGTCAATTCCAAAAGAGTTGGAATTGACAAGAAGAGTGGGGCGAAGATTAAGAGGACCTATAGGGGGGCAGTGGGAGAATGGCCTGCTGGAAGAATCGCCCTTAGGTTGTTGAGTTGTCCAATATGTTGGACTGAGGGGGTGGGAATGAGGGCGAGACGCCCTTCCCACACATAAAAAAATATAAAAAAAAATAAAACAAGCAAACAATGAAACAAGTAGTAAGATAGTAGAAAGTAATAGTCGTAGGGTACATAGTACTATAGAACTTGTGGGCACCGAGAGCACCACGTAGTAAGAGAGTAAAGGGTATGGTATGTAGGTATACCATAGTAGCAGTAGTAGGGTACATAGTACTATAGAACTTGTGGGCACCAAGAGCGCCACGTAGTAAGAGAGTAAAGGGCTTGGTATGTAGGTATACTATAGTAGCAGTAGTAGGGTACATAGTACCGTAGAGGTTGTGGGCACCGAGAGCGCCACGTAGTAAGAGAGTAAAGGGTATGGTATGTAGGTATACCATAGAAGCAGTAGTAGGGTACATAGTACCGTAGAAGTTGTGGGCACCGAGAGCGCCACGTAGTAAGAAAGTAAAGGGTATGTAGGCATACCATAGTAGCAGTAGTAGGGTACATAGTACCATAGAAGTTAGAAGTTGTGGGCACTGAGGGCGCCAATTGAGGAGGTAGATAGGATAATAGCACAGGCAGGGGGGAACATAGATAAGAATAAAATAAATTTAGGGGAATATTGGCACGAAGGAAAGAACAAGGTAGGAGGAAGGCCATTACTGAACGAAACTTGTAACATCTTGTTTAATGGCACTCACTTAAATTGAGCCTTTGTAAGGCCCCACGAATTGGGTGAGCCCCGGAAAGTTCGTGATAGCAGAGAGGTTAGTAAGGAAGAGAAAGGCGGAGAGAGCATGAAACGGACGGGACCACGAGTGAAGGGTCATATCACCTCCGAGAGGGGGGGTCAAGACGCGTCATATAGACAAGCGTATAATATAATGTATATAATATATAATTATGATAATTAATTATTATGTATAACTCACATGTATATTATATAACATATACCGTAGTCAAGTACAACTTTTTCCAATTAGCTACTGGGACTGGGGACTAATTGACTAGAACAGCAGGACGAGACTTAGACGGATCCCACTGACATGATGCGCACATGTGTGGGACCCAATAAGTGTATGGAGAATGAAAACGAAAATGGGGAATCGGGGGAAGTATGAGGAGAGGAGGTGTTGACATCGTGAGGAAGTGAAAGAAGTGCAATTCAAGTGTGGGGAGTGAGCAGTGAAAGAGGAAGAGTCCCAAGGGACCGGAGAGAGTATAAGGGACAACAAGGTCCATGAGAGAGTTTTGAGTAAGGGTAAAGAAAATTGTGTGGAGAGTGAGCACAATAGTCTCAAACAGAGACACCAGATACCTTGGTGCAACATAGCTCGCGATTGCACCAAGGATGGGTAGTAATAACACACCCAGGGGGGGGGGGGGGTCTGGAAAGCCGGCCCCGAGAAAAGAACTCCACCCCACATCCAATATTAGATTGGGTTCCAGCGGAATTGAAGCGCACTTAAGGTTGATGCTATCTTCTCACCGGGTAGATAGCATGGGGGGGGGGGGGGGGGGGTGTAAGCGGATTCAATTTCCTTACATTACCCACCCAAAAATGGGACCAGTGGCATTTTCAGCAATATGTTGGAGATACGAGATTAGCAATATCAATCTCGTATCACAACCAACATTTGGGGGGGGGGGGGCAACACAAGCCCCGAAGCCACACACAAAGGAAGGTTAGAGGTCAAACCACCTCGGAGGGGACACAGCTAGTAGAGGCTAGCAGCAGGGGGGAAACACTCCCAGAGAGTGAAAGGGTGAGAAGTAGGTTATTAGCCAATAAGGGCAAAGGAGAGCATCCATTAGGTAGCAGGCCAAGGTAGCGTAGGAGTGAAGTAATATTGGTATATCAATCATATATTATCTCCTGCTACCGGTTTGTAATTCAGTTTAGTTAGTTACCCAGTTTCAGTGCAGACGGGTAATATTGTTTTACCGTCATCGTCACCGTCAACAACATTGGCTGTATTTTATTCTATTACCGGGACCAAGCAATATTGTCATCCGCTATCATATTAACATCATATTAACTGTGCTATCGCTATTATATTAGACCGCCAAGGAACAACGTTAACTCTGAACGCTTTTCTCCAACGACCTCGGCCAAGCAATCAGTGGCACCACCCCAGCATGCGGTGACGCGTACGAAACAACCTACCCGGTCGGGATCTCTGATTCCGTCACATTAATTACATAGCTATTTTTGTGTATTATTTAGTCATTTAATCTGATTTAATTACATGGATATTTTTGTGTATTATTTAATTATTTAATCTGATTTAATTACATGGATATTTTAGTGTATTATTTAGTTATTTAATCTGATTTAATTACATGGATATTTTTGTGTATTATTTAGTTATTTAATCTGATTTAATTACATGGATATTTTAGTGTATTATTTAGTTATTTAATCTGATTTAATTACATGGATATTTTAGTGTATTATTTAGTTATTTAATCTGATTTAATTACATGGATATTTTAGTGTATTATTTAGTTATTTAATCTGATTTAATTACATGGATATTTTTGTGTATTATTTAGTTATTTAATCTGATTTAATTACATGGATATTATTTGTGTATTATTTAGTTATTTAATCTGATTTAATTACATGGATATTTTTGTGTATTATTTAGTTATTTAATCTGATTTAATTACATGGATATTTTTGTGTATTATTTAGTTATTTAATCTGATTTAATTACATGGATATTTTTGTGTATTATTTAATTATTTAATCTGATTTAATTACTTGGATATTTCGCCCTCATTATTTAGTTATTTATATTTGCCGTATTAAGAATTATTTTCTGTTCCGCGAACCTGATTTAATTACTTGGGTGAATTTTGTGTACTATTAAAACCCTTCCATGCATGCTGTGCTATATATGGAACACCTATTCTTTTTAATTCTACAGAATGAAAACCTGCTCACAATATCCTAATCTTTGGTGGACATGTCTTGAATTCTATATTCTTGCAGTTGAAACACAACCTGTACACGAGATGGTGTGTGAATTATTTTTATAATGCTTTAGAACGGGCCAGGTCTAAAATTGATAATTTCAGGATAGTACTAGATTGTGACAACAGTCGAAAACAGGCGAAAACGAGCGAAAACATTTGGAATGTAGGGAAAACAGTTAGATCGTTTAAAAATAATCATCCATACATCCAGGTGAAAATAGATATTGAGGTTAACAAGGTGTAATAATAGATTAAAAATGTAGTGGCATTTATAATGTCGCTAACTTAAGATGAAGTTCTACCCATAACCCATGTACAATAACACTGATTTCCTATTGCATGATTATGGATTACTCCAGTACGGCAGTAAGCCTACAGAGTAGAGTATTCAGTGAGTCTATTGTACCAGAACCCGTACCGGCACCGATAGAAGAAGTTGAAGTACGAAGTTCCGGTATCTTCACTTTCAGCGGTTTTGCCATTATCAGAACAAACAAAATTATTTAATGCTGAAAACGAAATAGGCCTATGTGCTATGTATTTTACGTACCTAGTATCGTTCTTACAGACACGGAGTTCAGACTTAGGCCTTCAGTACTAGCTACTACTACTGTATAACAATCAATAAAGTGCATCTCTGCAATAATAATAATTTCAATACGGTTCTTCCCAACCGGTACGGGCACAGTAACTACAACAGGTACCGGTACGGCAGTACGGGCACTGATATGAGCAGTGTTAATGTACATGGGTACGTCATCTTGTCAGCGACATTGTAAATGACACTAAATTTTAAATCTATTATTACACCTAGTTAACTTCAATATCTATTTTCACCTGGATGCATGGATGATTATTTTTAAACAATCTAACTGTTTTCGACTGTTTTCCCTAAATTCCAACTGTTTTCGCTTGTTTTCGCCTGTTGTCACGATAAAGCAGTACATGTGGCATCGAGTTATGTTGGGGAAATGCCTATTGGAACATGTAGAAGATATTTCAGAAGTGCTGGGGAATATAGAGAAGTATCGCAGCCTGCTGCAATCCGTGAGTACAATCGGTTTATTGGAGGAGTAGACCTGCATAATAGTTTCCTAGGTCGAAACCGAATAAGGATGAAGACAAAGAAATGGTATTTTTGCAACGGAGGTGTAAACTTTCAAACTGTAATAAAAGGACATTCGTTAGTTGTGAAAAATGCCAAACTGCCTTATGTTTTAATAAAGATCAAAATTGTTTCAGGAAATTTCACACAAACTAATTTGTGTGTAATTATCTATGTAATTATAAAAAAGGAAATTGTAAGAAAATTAAAAGCAAATTTTTCTTCTACTTTGTGGTAGTCGTGTTATGTGTTATGTGTTGTGCCATATGGCCCATCATGCACTAAATAGTTTAAACATTTTGTTACCTTTAATGCATATCGTGCCATATGTTGCACGCAGACAAAACGCACCATAGCTCAGAAACTGACCATTTTTTTAACTTTTGATATTGTTTCTGAATTTGCACGTAAAAATATACCAGAAAATTGTTTTTTCTAAAAAAATTTGAAAAAAAAATTAATTCATGCATGGAAGGGTTAAGGGTATTAATTCTTTGTTTATTCTGTATTATTACCAAATATTATCTATTACCAATAAAGTTAGTGCATCATTATTATTAAACAAAAATTAAAATTGAGTAATTCTATCATAAAACGGTATTTAAAAAATCGTCAATTATGTTTGATGGTTCCCATTACTACTGTAGGCCTACAGTATCAGTTCCCTATCTGAACCTGTGGCTAACATGCAAGTAAGTAAAATTATGTAACTTCAGTAATAGTGAATAATTAGTAAATAATTTGAACCTATGTAAATGGGCTGTGAAAATTAAACTATTCAAAAACACATTATTATCTTTGAAGAATACTTTACAATATATGCTAATTACATCTGACAGAAACGAGCGATTAGGCCTATTATTTATGAAAGTGGAAAGTGCAAGGTATAATTACCCTAACCCTCTGGCCCTATAAATTAAATTAAAAAAATAACAGGACAGGCCTGCATAGCTGGTTTTCCGCTGTCTGTCTACGGTGCTGCTATACTTAATTTTCATAAAATGAATGAAAAATGCATAGTGCCTGAAGAATATTGTAACACTTACTTCTTGTGTGAGATAGATAGCCAAAAACACAACTTAAATCTTTAACAACCCACCATGTTCTATCAATATTACGTTACCCCTATCGAAACTTAGAGGCAAACTTACTGAGAGTTGTCTGAGGAACCCAGGTCAAGGGATCCGATCTTTCCACCAGTACAAACGCATTCACCGTTCTCGCAGGTGGTGTCTGCGAGATTACATTGCTGATCATGAGTGCAGGAAACTGAAAGTAAATAGTATTATTCCTTTAAACATCAGTCTTAGATTATATTATATAAAGAAATTTGTTGAAAACATTTTTAATTATTTGTTACACATGTGCTACTGGAATGTGTTTAAAGTTATAATTACATAGTATAGTTATAATTAAAATTATAAAATTTTAATGAAATGGCTGTAGATTATTTGAAATCATCACAAGTTATTTCGCTTTCAATCTGCTCCAACAAACGTTGAAATTTATATACAGCTCGCATATCTTTTAGGATTTGTTCCTGAAAATCAAAACATAACATCATTACAAAAATGTATGAAAAATTAAAAAATTGTTCAGCTTTTTTGGGAGAATGTAATATAAAAAAAATTAGCAGACAGTGCGTTAATCTAACAAATTTTAAAATAATCAGGAGGCCTACTAATTAATTTAATTCTTATTTTTCTGATCGACAATGTTATCTACTTTACCATATATTAATACATATCTAATCCCGACACTCTTTTATTGGTGTGATTCCTCTAAACAAAACAATGCAAAAATATTGAAATTGTACAGTAGACGCCATATAAACTAACTAAGATATAGTCAGAAAAAAAAAATAAAGTACTAAAGGTAATCTGTATATTTATAACAATCTGTTCTAGTCAAACTGATCTGGAACAGGCCATTATTACCATTACTGACCAATTACTTCCTTACACATGCACAAATATTACTGTGGCCCACATCGGCCATACGAAAAACTTTAATTTCATGACTTCCATTAAAGTATTTACGCGGATTTGTACTTCAACCGCGTAAATAAATTAATAGGAGACTGCTCCGTTATGTTGTTTTCATAACTCTAAATTGTAAGAACACCACTAGACCAGCAGCATCTTGGTCTGTGACATTCCTGGGCTTCCAATCCGGATGCCCTGGTCCTGGTTCGATCCCTATATGGGGCAGCTATATTTGGACACAGTGCTTTAAATGGTGCAGCCTAAAAACAACCCATTTTTCATCCCTGACTGGTGGATAAAGGATAACCAATGTACTTGGGAGACAGAGTGGAAGGTTTAAATGCATAATCTGCAATCATAATCGTAAAGTAAAATGTTAGTTTATTAATGTGGATCACAAAATACCGGAGGCAAACTAAAGTTTCCACTCTATTGTCAGTTACCTTTAAGGTAGATTGTGTGCAACACCTACTGTCTTATCTGTAGACTTAGAAACAGGTTAATTTAATTTCTATAATAAATAGACTCACCGCATCCAGTGCTTCCATCGTATTCCTGGTCACCGAGTTTAGATCCACATAGACAGTACGCGGTAGCACCCTGTCTCCGACGCCTCCCGGATGAGAATGGCGTTGTGGGCTCAAACTTATCCGTAAGACATGCACCATGGTCACAGTAGGTGTTTTGAGCCCTGCAACCCGATGTGCCAATCGCCTTTGGTGTGCATGCGTTGCAGACAACCAAGAAACAACAACAAATTACCAGAGAGAAGAAAACCACCTGCTAATTACATAGTAATATGTATAATTATAATATACTGTATTTATTTCGTATTATAGAATTCTTTGAAGTCTTTTTATCAATTAACCACCTAAAGTAGGAATTACGTGTATATAAAATTAATCTAATGAATGCAGTCACTCCTAGTTAATCTATCAATGTATCATAAAAATAATTTGTATTAGTTAATATTATTAATAATACTAATAATATATTAAATAACAATAATAATAATAATAATAATATATTAATAATAATAATAATAATATATTAATAATAATAATAATAATATATTAATAATAATAATAATAATATATTAATAATAATAATAATAATATATTAATAATAATAATAATAATATATTAATAATAATAATAATAATATATTAATAATAATAATAATAATATATTAATAATAATAATAATAATATATTAAGAATAATAATAATAATATATTAATAATAATAATAATAATATATTAATAATAATAATAATAATATATTAATAATAATAATAATAATATATTAATAATAATAAAAATAGTATATTAATAATAATAATATATCGAGCTGATAGCCTCTGTGGTTGGTCTTTCCAGCGTTGAGCGGGAAGTGACTCTCTCCAGGGGGTACTTGGATCGGGAGGGCCGTGAGGTGGGGGGCGTACGGGCAGACCTGGTTGCTCGGGGGGTCTGGGCCAATCAACGGGTGGCGTCGTTCGACATTGCGTTAATCAACGCTGACGCCACTTCGTATGTCCAGACCAACCGTTCAACTGCGTAATTGGAAACAAATTGGTAAACTGCGTAACTTAATAATAATTATATATTATTTATAATAATATTATATTTAATATTATTAATATTATATTAATAATAATAATAATAATATATTAATAATAATAATAATAATATATTATTAATAATAATAATAATATATTAATAATAATAATAATAATAATTTATTAATAATAATAATATATTAATAATAATATATTAATAATAATAATAATAATAATAATATATTCATTATAATATAATATTCTATAATAATAAGATATTAATAATAATAATAATAATAATAATATATTAATTATAATATAATATTCTATAATAATAATAATATATTAATAATAATAATAATATAGTATTATTAATAATAATAATATTATATTAATAATAATAATAATAATATATTAATACTACTACTACTAGGTCGAGCGAACTCGGACAGTGGAAATGAGATCCTTCCAGGCTTCCCGATTCTCCATAGTTGTCGCAATTTCGTTTCTCCCAAGTTCAGTATCCCTTTCAAGTTGATCTATATGTAATGGCCGGTCGTCCACGACTACGCTTTCCATGAGTTGGTTGCCAGAGAAGTAGATCTGGTATGACCTCGTCTTTACTTCGCCAGCAGTGCCCACTGAATCTCAATCTGCGTTCACTGAGGGTGGTTGATACAGGTGGTATTGTACCATAAAGCTCGGCGTTTGTCATGTGTTGCCTCCAGCTGATGTTTAGGGCTGCCCTTAGTAGTCTTGAGTAGCAACCATCAATTCGTTGTTCAAGTGATTTAGTGAGTGTCCAGGTCTCACCCCCATATAAAAATACACTTTCCACTGTGGCTCGAAAGAACTTAGTCTTCAGGTGCCTGGAGAGATCTGATTTCCAGATGGTATTGCTTTCCTTTCCTTTGCTTTCCTAACTTCTATGTCCTTTTTGCTACTCTCTATCCATGATCCAAGGTACTGGAAGTCGTCAACCTTCCTTAGTTGATAATTATCAATGGTTGTCAAGTTTCAATCAACATTAAAGGTCATGAATTCGGCCTTTGTAGCATTTATATGCAATCCAACCTCCTTAGCAGCCCCCTCCACTTTATTTAGTAGAAGCAGTGCATCTGCTAGCGTATTAGAGAGAGCAGGGCGATGTCATCCGCAAAGTCGGTGTCTGTGACTGTATTTGCCGGATATCTACTATTATAATAATATATTAATAATAATAATAATAATAATAATATATTGATAATAATAATAATAATAATAATATATAAATAATATTAATAATTAATAATATATTATATCTTTCGATAGCAGCTACCCGAGGGTAGGGGTGGGCGCTACTCCTACCCCAAGATTTGCTCCCAGTTATTTAACTGGTACTCATTTTATCGACCCCAGTGGATGAAAGGCTGAGTGGACCCTGGCGGGGCTGAACCTACAACCATTAGATTGCAGGCCAGGCGCTCAACCAACTGAGCTACCCCGCCTTCTAATATAATAATAAGAATACTATATTAATAATAATAATATATTAATAATAATAATATATTAATAATAATAATATATTAATAATAATAAATTAATAATAATAATATATTAATAATAATAATATATTTTTATTGAGCCCTTCTAAGTAAAGGATTTCAGCATACTCGACTCCAAAACATAACATTTTATATTAAAAAAAAACAGAATAAAACAGACTAAAAGTGTCCTAGAGAAAAAGAAAAGGGTAAAACAATTAAAATCAATCATAATGCGTAGGCCTATTTAAAACAACAAGTTAATTTTCCTACTGTCCGAATTCAACCTGTTACAAATATGTATCTATTTTTGATTTGTGTGGCCCAAATATCGGGGTTCCACAGCTGATACCGAGAATGCACGTCTCCCGAACGTCTCTAGGCGATATCGTGGGATATTCAGAAGCCCCCTCGTCACTCGATCTTAGCTGACGTGGTGGTATTTAAGGCGCCAATAGATATTCATGAACTAACTCGATGATTGCAGTTAAGTTGTATGTTAATAATGTAATTTTGAGTTCAATGATTTCAGGCGATGATTTATTTAAGTGGCGCATGAATATCCAAAACTCTCGATAAAGTTGAGTCATACAGTAGTTAGCAACCGATGTGTTAACATCCGTTGGTGTAGATTTGCATAAGGTCGAACTCCCCAAATTATTCAAAAATTGTTCCATTGCAACATTTTTTATTTTTATTTTTATTTTTCAAATTTTCATTTTTTTCATTTATTACCTTTCTGTATGTTATTGATTCGATATAGTTGGTTATGTAAAACTTGGTATAAATAAAACTTCAACATGATCACACTTGATGACCCAATATCAGATACATAAATCTTGCTAATTATTTTCCGGATCTTCCATATGAGTTAATATCAAATGCAATGTGTGGCCGTTCTGTGCGTTGGGAAACTGACTATTGTAGCTGCACTGATCAAAAACAATATACAAATTGCAATTAGCCCAGAAGGAAATTAAAATCTCCAATGATAAATGACAATTGTCCGTGAAATTGTGAAGCCGTGAAACAATTTACAGCTGATGGACAAGCTTGATATATTACTACTGTATCAACCTCAATCGGATTCACGATTGAAAAAGCATAAATTACGGGATTCAAATGTTGAAAATGTGTGTAGTTTTGTAGTATTGTAATTTCGTTTCATCTAAAACCACCCGTTAACTGTGATATTTAACTAAGCGTTGAAAAATATACACTTATCAAATTAGGCTAGGCCTATATCTATACAATAACAGTGAGTGATATACTACAGATAAGAACACATAACACTAACCAAATTCATTTCCATTTTTGTAGATTGAATTCACAGTTTCAATAAGTTTAATGTGTTCTTGTAAGACTACTTACTATCTAATCTAAGTAATAATTTTAAGTAGTGACTTCAATAAAGAAATATCCTACAAATTTTTGTACATATTCATCAATTAGGAGATTGGTAACTAATTTTCCGAATGCTTTTTATGATATGGTTATGGTTCATTGTCTTATTGACATACAGACTGTCCCACAGCAACTGAATGCCATATAGACTATCCTACAGAAACTGAGCGTCATATAGACTGTCCCATAGCCAGTGAATGCCATATAGATTGCCCCACTGGCCACTGAACGTCATATAGACTGTCCCACTGGCCAATGAATGCCACAAAGTCTGTCTCACAGCAACTGAACGCCATATAGACTGCTGCCCCACTGGCCAATGAACGCCCTAAAGACTGTCCCACTGGCCACTGAACGCCATACAGACTGTTGTCCCACAGCAACTGAACGCCATATTGACTGTCCCACAGCCAGTGAACGCCCTAAAGACTGTCCCACTGGCCACTGAACGCCATACAGACTGTTGTCCCACAGCAACTGAACGCCATATAGATTGCCCCACTGGCCACTGAACGTCATATAGACTGTCCCATGGGCCAATGAACGCCACAAAGACTGTCCCACAGCAACTGAACGCCATGTAGATTGTCCAACTGGCCACTGAACCCCATACAGACTGTCCCACAGCAACTGAACGCCATATTGACTGTCCCCCTGGCCACTGAACGCCGTATAGATTGCCCCACTGGCCACTGAACGTCATATAGACTGTCCCACGGGCCAATGAACGCCACAAAGACTGTCCCACTGGCCACTGAACGCCATACAGACTGTCCCACAGCAACTGAACGCCATATTGACTGTCCCCCTGGCCACTGAACGCCATATAGACTCACCCACAGCAACTGAACGCCATATTGACTGTCCCACAGCCAGTGAACGCCCTAAAGACTGTCCCACTGGACACTGAACGCCATACAGACTGTTGTCCCACAGCAACTGAACGCCATATTGACTGTCCCACAGCCAGTGAACGCCCTAAAGACTGTCCCACTGGCCACTGAACGCCATACAGACTGTTGTCCCACAGCAACTGAACGCCATATAGATTGCCCCACTGGCCGCTGAACGTCATATAGACTGTCCCACGGGCCAATGAACGCCACAAAGACTGTCCCACAGCAACTGAACGCCATGTAGATTGTCCAACTGGCCACTGAACCCCATACAGACTGTCCCACAGCAACTGAACGCCATATTGACTGTCCCCCTGGCCACTGAACGCCTTATAGACTCTCCCACAGCAACTGAACGCCATATTGACTGTCCCACAGCCAGTGAACGCCCTAAAGACTGTCCCACTGGCCACTGAACGCCATACAGACTGTTGTCCCACAGCAACTGAACGCCATATTGACTGTCCCACAGCCAGTAAACGCCCTAAAGACTGCCCCACTGGCCACTGAACGCCATACAGACTGTTGTCCCATAGCCAGTGAACGCCATATAGATTGCCCCACTGGCCATTGAACATCATATAGACTGTCCCACGGGCCAATGAACGCCACAAAGACTGTCCCACAGCAACTGAACGCCATGTAGATTGTCCAACTGGCCACTGAACCCCATACAGACTGTCGCACAGCAACTAAACGCCATATTGACTGTCCCCCTGGCCACTGAACGCCATATAGACTGTCCCACAGCAACTGAACGCCATATTGACTGTCCCACGCCAGTGAACGCCATATAGACTGTGCCACTGGCCAATGAACGCCACAAAGACTGTTCCACAGCAACTGAACGCCATATAGACTGTCCTAAGGCAACTGAACGCCATATAGATTGTTCCACTGCCCACTGAACGCATATAGACTGTCCCACTACAACTTTGCTGCTCGCAGCAACTTGGTCTAGTGGTGACATTCCCGTGCTTCCAAGCAGCGAGCCTAAAAGATCTCCCATTCATAAGTACTTTTATGCCCTACATATATATTCCTTACGGATTACAAACCATGTACAGTTTACTGTATGGTGCTTTCACCGATAGTTATTTAAAAAAGGGAACGCATTATATTATTATACAGGTAAAGCATCGTCATTATTTCAAATATTCTACAATTTTTAACCTAAAATGTTATTCTCAATTTAGGGAAAGAAGTAGGTTACAGTAAAACGTCATTCTAACCAAAATAATAAACGAACTCAATGAAAACAGGTTACAGTTTTATTTTTGCAGTAATCAGCTGTTATTTGCGACGAATTCCCCTGGAGAGAGATAAATTTTTACTGCGTCGAAAGTCCCCCCACAGAGCATTATCCCATGGAGCATAAAAAATGAAGGTTTTTGAATCTCTCAAAAATTCCATAATCATTAAATGAGTCAGGTGATAATTGGATCACAACAATTGATCATCTACTGCACAGTAGTTCTCATTTAAGAAGTAGAGTACGAAGCATATAATATGTAGGTCAAACACTATTTGTTCCCATTTTAATTCTATCCTACGAATTCGTAATTTTAAATTTTTGTACCTATAACTGCAGCGCGTACCTTCAGTTGTTTACACTTATCCAATTCTTCCCAAACTCTCCACTATTTTGGGAAAATGGGGAAAAATACAGGGCATAAAAAGTAGTAAAATTATATAAGGCATTAAACCAATTATAAGGGGCATAATAAGTAAAAAAAGTGAAAAGCATGAAAAGTATAATTCTTTATATTGTAGTACCTTATTTTAGTTTTGGTTGGATTTGAGGTGCTAAATGCAATAGGAACAAATTTCTGGGGCGTCGCGCAGCACGCGAACTTGAGCAAGTTCGATTTGATCTGGACGGACGGATGGACAGATAGAGAGACAGACAGACCTAGACAGACAGACCTAGGCAGACAGACACAGAGACAGGCAGACAGACAGACAGACGGGCATGAAATTTTGCCCTATTTACTAATTATAATTGTGCGCTAAGGTTCGCCCTGACTGCGTGGCTCGCCCCACACTGTAAGTGTCAACGTGCTTTCTGACAATATACAACGGATTTCTCATGCACTGTAACTTTAACGTTTTACTCTATAGCAAACACGCGAGAACCATCTCTTATACATCCGTACAAAGCTATGCCTTTATCTTGTTATCAACACAGTTGGCCCAACCTACAGTACTCAGTGGCCTGGACGAAATCGCAGATACCCAGTGTACAGTATAAGCCTATACTGTAGATTCTGTCCCGGAATAGTAAAATATTTCATATACATATTTGGACAGACACATTGGTTAAAATTGTAAATGTATTATCGTTGTGATACAAGCTTATGTAATTCAGAAACATTTTTATCGTATTTAGAAACACTTTAATGATTTATTATTCTCTGTGATAAATAATTTGGTTTGAATAAATGTTTTAACATTGATGCTTGAATCAGCAAAATGATTAATAATAGTTTCATATAAAGAATTAAGTAGCCTAGGCCTAACATAAGTAAAAACACGAGAAGTACTGTAGACTACCGCGAATTTAAATCCAACAGTGACATTGCATGATTATTAATAAGTCACAATAATATGTTTATGACAAAATGATTCGCATGACTAATTACGTTTATTTTGTTGTCATCCTTGGTTACCCTGTGGTTTTTTAATTCCCACCACTTTGGATTTGGTTTTCACTCCTTGAATTAGAAAAGCAGAAGGCCTATTGGTGGCGCCTGTAGTGGTTTGGTTTTAATACAGTATACATAATAATTATGAATTCCTTGATTAATATTGCATGACCTACTGTACTGTTGCTATGGCTTATACTTTTGGCTCGGAACAATTATTATTGTATATACAATGACTAGCGTTATTGTTTGTCTCGGTGAGCTCTACAAAAACTTGGCTTTTAAATTATAATACTTTAATTACTAAATAATTAGACAGTATGACATTATGTGCAGAACTGTTGGAGCTACGGAGGTGGAACCAACGCCATTTTGAAGGCACATAGAATATGATTTAGTGTTCATTGTGTAATTTGTCTTGCTTTGCGACCATATTCATTCATATTCATAATCATATAGTGCATTAAACCAAATTATATAAGGCATAATAAGTACAAAATAAAGGGCATGGAAAGTATATTTCTTTCTATTGTACAGTATTCCTTAATTTGTGTTGGCTGGATTTGAGGTGCTATAGGAACAATGGAACTGTCAACGAGCTTTTTAAACAATATACTGTACAATGGTTTTTCTTGTGCCTTTAACCTTTTACTCTATCACAAACACACGAGAACTCCCACTTCATACACCCGTACAATCCTATGCCTTATCTTGTTATCAACACAATTGGCCCAATCCACAGTACTCAGTGGCCTGGACGAAATCGCAGACACCTACTACAGTAGATTAACCGTGTCTCGGAATAATGTGAATGTAGGCCTACAAAATCTTCCATATACTTTCAGTAATTTAGACACAATTTTTAAAAATATTAAATGTATTATCGTTGTGATATAAGCTTTTGTAATTCAGAAACAATTTTGATATATTCTCTGTAATAAATATTTTTATTTAAAAAAAATGTTTTAAAATAGATGATCGAATCAGCAAAATGATTAATAATTATAGTTTTATATACCTAATTAAGTAACAGATGTAAAAACCTGACTAGTACCACGAATTAAATCCCAACAGTGACATACTGTAGACGTCGCATGCAATCAATTAACAAGTCACATTAATTTGTTTATGAAAAAATGATTCGTTTGGATTAGGCCTACTTTTGTTGCTGTAATTCCATGGTTACCCGGTTGTTTATTTAACCACCGCTTGGCATTCAATTGGCTTTACCACTCTGCTGGTCGGCCCCACCGATGGTGTCTGGTACGCCCAGGTGCCCCAGATACTAATCCGTCTGCGGAACTTTAATACTGTAGTTACCATTTTACCAATTTATTTTAATCCATGTATTGTATTAGTACTGTATGTGGGGCGAGACACGTAGTCGGCGAGCTTTGGTATAAATGTGGCATGTCCGTCTGTCTGCCCGTCCGTCCTTATGTCTGTCTGTCTGTCTGCTACATTTTTGAACGCGAATTTCTCCGCATCGCTGGTTCGGAATTGAACCAAACATAGTACAGTAGGTAGGTAAGGAGTAGAGGGAAAGTTTAGTAAATTTTTTTATAACGTTTGGTAAATAATCATGCAGTCTGACGTCTGCTACGAGGGATTATGTGTTTTAAGAAGTAAAGTTAAATTTCTCTGCAACGCCTCATTTCCAGAGTTGAAATTATGTTTGCTTATAGAGAATCATAGCTAGAGACTTCGAAGTAATGACATACCGGTGCGGCACTGTTACTGTGCACCCAGTGGTCACAAGTCCCAGATAGACCATATTCTGTTTCGTAGGAAATACAAGAGCTCTATACAAGACTGTAATGCATTTACACTTCGACCCTTCTCCAGTGATCACCGCCTTATTGTGGCCAAGGTAAGACTTAGTCTGCGTGCTAGCAGAACAACGAAATCTGCCTTGCCGCGGCATGACTGGTCCTCTCTGTTGCAACAGCCAAGTGTGAGATCCAGCTTCACACTACAGCTGAGCAACAGGTATGAGGCTCTTGCCTCTGAGGCGGCAGATTACTGTGACGGCTATACTGCCTTTACAGAAGCAGTTAAGTTAGCAGCTGCAGAAACAGTTCCTGTATACCCTCGAAACAGGAAAAGGGCCCCCTGGACTGACAACAAAATTCAGAAGTGCCGAAATGACCTTCATAAGGCGCAGAAAGAGTCCCGACTTAAACAGACTACAGCGGCCAAAAATGCAGTTAAGGCTGCATCTAGGTCCCTGAACAGGCAGTACTCTACAGGAGCTAATAAACCAACAGGTTGATGCCATCAATGATGCTGACGACAGCAGGCAATCATCCCAGGCATGGAAATCGATCAATCTGCTTACTGGGCGGAAAAGCCAACCAACCACCAAGGTTAAGGCTGAATCACCAGCCGATCGCCTCAATGGTTGGAAAGCCCACTTTGAAAAGCTCCTCAATAATGACAGGGTATTGCCTGATAACTTTATAGAAGTAAAAGTGTCTGAGTCTGTACTCCCAGATATTCCCATTGGCGATATCTCCTTTGCAGAAGTGAAGGCTGCTGCAAAGAGTATTAAGACCAATCGTGCCAGTGGAGTAGATGGTGTTCCCCCTGAGGTCTTTAAAATACCTGAGTGTTTAAAGCTCATCTATCCCATCATAGTAGACATGTACCGAACAACAAGAGTCCCACAAGAAATGAAAACAAATAAGTTGGTGCCAGTTCCCAAGAAGGGCAACCTAACACTCTATGGTTCTTTTCGGGGAATTTCATTGATCTCGATTGCTGCAAAGCTATACAATAGGATTCTATTAAATCGCATCAAGGATCCCATTGAGAGAATGCTCCGTGGAAATCAGAATGGGTTCCGTAAAGGTCGTGGGACCATGGAGCCCATTTTGGCACTTAGAAGGATAATTGAAGAGTTATCAAAAAGGAAAGACAGGCATCTGGCTGTTATCTTTGTTGACTTCTTCAAGGCCTTTGATTCAGTCTCTCGCTCACGTATGTTCAGCATACTTTCATTATATGGGATTCCCAATGAAATTATTGCAGCAATCAGATCAGTATACGATGGTTCGACAACATTTGTGTCTACTGTTGACGGTGACACAGAACCATTTGAAGTGTTATGGGGCGTCCTCCAAGGAGACACACTTGCACCATTCTTGTTCATTATTGTGGTTGACTATGTTCTACGCATGTCCTTAGATCATTATAATGATGATGGGGTGATGATAACTCCACCTACTGGCTCCAGAAGTCGAGGAAATCCTGCCAAGTACCTAACTGATCTAGACGTTGCTGATGACTTAGGAGTACTCTCAGAATCATTAGAGGGAGCGCAACGGCTCCTCAGCTCATTAGAACATGCTGCTTCTAGTGTTGGTCTTTTTATTAACTCCAGAAAGACCAAAATTCTGACAGTTAACTTTGAAAGTCCTCAGCAAGTCTCTGATCGGATGAGCATAAGCTCAAAGGATGGTATGCTTGACCATGTGGACGACTTCTGTTACCTGGGATCATGGATCCGGAAGTCAGGTGAGTGTAATGATTGTTTATACAATCAACAATCTGATTTAACTGTGAACCACAATATTGTTTATTAGAGGGAATTCCCATTTCACAGCTATCCGCAATGCGAACTAATAACTCTTCATATTAATACTGAATACCAGCTGAAGTACTTTATCCAGTGGTTATTGGGTATAGCATTATATCATAGGGGTATTGTGTATGGGGAAATTAATTCGCTCTGTGGCGATTACAATTGAATAATTATGACTAAAGTTAATTTATCAAATCTTTGAAAGATTTTAGTTACTTTATTTCATTTAACATTTAAATATTATAATTATCATATTATAATTCAATTATTTTATTTCGTTATAATGGAATATAACATGGCGCAGTGAAATCAAATTACCTACGTGAATTAATCCCATTTCTCACCCTAAAGTTAGCATGTCAATGACAGGGAAACAAGATGAAGTTGGGGCTGCAAAGCGTCGAAGAGGAGCTTTAAAAGGTCAACTCACAATGGCTGAGAACAACTTGATAAAAGCTCTCGACGAAGTCAACAGGTTGGATCCAACAGAGAGAACAGCTGCAGACATTAGCCGACTAAACCAACGACTCAAACGTCTCCATGGTGCGTATGAAGCTTATGAAGCTGCGCATATAAATGTTAGTATATTGACAGAAGTTGACCCATCTATTGATGACGACTATATTACTTTGGGGGAGAAAGCTGCAGCTATTGACGATTTAGCAGCAATGGTAGACACATCGATTGATTTAAAACCGCGTACCCATCCACCAACTGGTCACCATGGCGAATTTCGATCCCACGAATCAGAAATTCGTCCACACCTAGCAGCCGCATCAAAAACCATTAAAACCCCTTCAGTTATTGAAGCCGGTATTGATGCCAAACAATTTGATGGTTGGCTCCAGGTATGGCGCATTTATGTTCAAGCATCAAATCTTAAGGCTATGCCACCTAGAAACCAGATTGGAATGCTTTGGTCATGTTTTTCAGCTTCGTTTGCTTCAGAGGTCCGTCATGTCATGGATATTGACTATGAACAGATAACTCACGTAAACGAGGCCATTCAATTAATTGAGAAACATCTGCGTGACAAACGCAACCAAGCATTGGATTGGCAAATATTATTAAAAGTACGCCAATTGTCGTCAATGGCATTCTTTTTATCAGATATTGAAGAAAAGCTTAAATGGGTAGAAGTTGACAAGTAACAGCTTCACATAGCCTTATTAATTCTCGGTGTGAAAAACGAGGAAATTCGGAGAGAAGTGATCAAAGAACGTCCACCAACTGTAGTTGAAGCCAAGAAGTTGATGTTGGCTCTAGAAGAGTCATATGGAGCCATCAAATCACTGGCTACTGGCAATGGTGGAGAGAAACCTTCGATTGCTGCAACCATTAAAAAATCAAATTACAAAAAGAACAAGGAATCGGGTTGGAACAAATCTCAAAATACTGACAATTGTAAGGTGGCGGATAAACAGAAGGATTATCACAATACTTCTGCAAATCCAAAGTGCAGCTATTGTGGTCAGGTAGGACACCGTGGTGGTTCATCATGTCCAGCCAGAGGAAAAACTTGCAATGTCTGTAAAAAGAAAAACCATCTCGGTTCAGTATGTCGTCTAGCTAAATCTAAAGCATCAGCAAGCACATTAAGTGTTGGAGCTACAACTATTGGAAAAGCAGCAGCTACAAATCACATTCCAGTACCAACGACCGAAACTGTTTCTATGGATGTATTTACAGTGGACACCATTGAATTCCTTACAACTGCAGAAGCAATTCCTGATACTGGGACTGATGTTGTTATAGCCGGCGTAAAATTTCTTAGAGGAATAAAAAAATCGTCTTCCGATTTATCCCCTCCAATTTGGCCGCAAATATTTAGCATTGGTGACAAGCCACTTAAACAACTTGGATGTGTTGTAGTCCGGATTTACCTACTTGGTGAATGTGCAAACGTTACAATTACTATTGCAGAAGGTGTCAATAATCTATATCTTAGTAAAGTCGCATGTAAGGCATTTCGTATTATACATGACGACTTTCCCAACCCAATTCCTCGTAGTATAGAGCAAGGAGGAACTCAAGACAATGGTTGGTGATCATATTGGGGAACCAATGAGGATTATATTAAAACCCGATGCAAAACCATTCGCAATTCGAACACCTTATACTATTCCAGTTGCATATAAAGATAAAATAAAACAGGAACTGGATCGGTTAGAGAACCTAGGAATTATCGAGGCAGTAGGGGATATCCCATGTGACTGGTGCCACCCTATGGCATTCGCTAGTAAGCCGAATGGCGGCGTTCGAATTTGCGTTGATTTACGCCGTTTAAATGCTCAAATTAAACCAACCAGACATCCTGCAAAGTCTCCTGTTGAAGCGGTGAGAAACATTAATCCCAACTCTCGTTATTTTACGAAACTTGATGCTGTTACTGGATATTGGCAAATGCCTCTTCATCCAGATGATCAACACTTCACAACCTTTATAACACCATGGAAACGATATAAATTTATACGATCTCCAATGGGTTATGCTAGCACAGGGGATTCGTACAACTGGCGTGGAGACATTGTTCTGGATGGTTTATCAAGCGTTACTAAAGTTGTTGATGATACACTAATAGACTCTAATGACTTCAATACCAATGTAAACTCTGTATGGTATGTTCTAGAACGCTTCGAGAAACATGGTGTCACACTCAACATCAAGAAGTGTGTTTTCTTCCAACCTGAAGTTGACTTTGTGTGTAAAAGCTTCTGTGGGATATAACTGGCCCCTTTGCTTCGCAATCCAGTTTCCCCCCAGGCGCTGGAATACTCTAAAAAGGTTCTCTAACTGTATATATATTCCCCTCGCCCGCAAGGTAACGTTACAAGTGTTTTAACGGACATAAAAGTCATTCTGCTATATACGTGTTTTAGCAGACATGGTAAGGCAAAAAACCTGCAATGCGCCAAATACCTTTCATAGCTTAGCCGTGATGATTCATATTACGACTTCTAACAGCTGGTTGCTGACATGGAAACAGCCATTGGACGCATGGTTCTTTGTTTGGCTTGAGCCAATCAGAGCGATTTTTCCTGTCGACGTGTAGCTTTTCGGTCGATCATAAGGAGAGTGTTCAGTCTTACTGTTTTTTCTTGATACTTTGTTGTTATTGCTGTCTAGGCCAGGAACAACGGCTCTAGAATCAATTCGTTTCATACTTTTAGAAGAAACATTAGTAGGCTTAAATTATAGAGCGTATGACTGTTATCAATTCATAACAACTCAATGCAACTCAAATCAACTCACAATTCATAACAATACACAGTCCACATCATATATCAATTCATGTCAACTGGTTTCTATTTTTATATTATCGGTTCAACATACATTATTATACTGCTATTTACTGTTGTGTTTTGGTTGAATATTATTTGGAGAACATATATAAAGAACCCAAATTTCCCAATTTTCTTGATACACTACAGGTTAGAGAGACGGGTTATATATAGCGATTGCGACTTATATTGTTGTGGTTTGTAGTGAATTTAATGCTATTTGATAAGCACTACATTGGTCCGTTGCTGTTCTCTTTATATATGATAAAATTCATTGACGGTCGGCAAATTAGTGTGCAGTATTGTGTGTTACCGGTAGTGTGCATGATTGTGATTGATAACTAAGCATTTCCTAAAGAATGCGCCTCATACGTGAATCTTAAGCCTTACCGACTTACCGTTGTGATTAGTATAAGTCATATCTCTGTTTATCTAGATAGAGCGCCACGTCCTAAAGGAACTGTTAATATTTCCCGAAAGTAAATAATATTAGTCAGAAATTAATTATTAACGATCAATCGAATAATACAATACAGTAAGCTTCACTGCAATAATAATCTAAGCCCTCAGAATCCAGTCTCCCGGGAATATCCAGCGGGTGAATGGACGCGCACTAGGCTGGCTTCTGCTAATGTTGTGTTTATTGGTATTAAATATTTGTCATCTTCTAAAGTATATTTATAAACCAAAAGACATATAAATTTTGGCAGGTTAAACTGCTAAAGGTCTTCAAAAGCGCGTACAATAACAGTCATTGACTTTATTGCAGTAAGCAATAAAGTTGAAAGTACCGATCGACCGGTAAACCTGAACCGGTACTTCTGTAGGTCAGTAGGCCCAACTGCCAGAACCGGTACTGCTGTAGGTCCGTAGGTCCAACTGTCAGAACCGGTACTTCTGTAGGTCCGTAGGCCCAACTGTCCTAACCGGTACTTCCAGTATAAGTACATTAGTATTATTCGATTTGATTATTGTATACGGGTAGGTCTCGATATTAAATCGGGGACGCCTGGTTTTTATTGGGATTTTACTTAGGTCTATTTCTGTCAGTTTTATTTCCTAGTAAGTTAATATTGAGCTGAAGACGTGTAAGTCGGCTCAGATTGTTCAGATAATTGTAGGCCGGACTGTTGTTAGATTGTTGTTGGGTTTGGAGAGATTACGGCGTGTGTGGAGTTTGTCCGATAGAGTGCCAGTTAGTAAGTTGGGGCAGCCATCGCTGTAAGGTCAATCCCCTCTTAAAGAATAAGTCGTACTACCGTGTTAGAACGCATACTAACTAACAATTTTGGAATCTGCACATACTGTAGTTTATTTAGGCTTGACAGTATTCTGCCAGCGTTTTGGCTTGTGTTTGTTTGTATGGTCTGTTCAGGTACCGTAATAGTTATTACTCAGATATTTTGTAGGCTGGATTGTTGTCTAGCTATTATTAGGTCTGAAAAGATTGCTGCTTGTGTAGAGTTTGTCTGATAAAGTGCCAGTTAGTAAGTTGGGGCAGCCATAGCTGTAAGGTCAATCCCCTCTTAAAGAATAAGTCGTACTACCGTGTTAGAACGCATACTAACTAACCGTTTTGGAATCTGCACATACAGTAGTTTATTTAGGCTTGGTGGTAGTCTGCCAGCGTTTGGTCTGTATTTTGTTTGAGTATTCTGTACGGGTAGCGTAATATTTATTATTCAGAGTTTATGCGATTATTCGCAACATTCATGTCCCCAAGTTTATTCATACAGTAATTGTGTTTGTTATACATACCGTTATAGTTAAATTAACCCCGGTACTACACGGGCTGCTTGGCGTAGGACAAGACTGGTGACTTTGTGCTTCGGTCACTCCAGCAGATGCCGTGGTTCTTTTAACTGTTCAAGTATATTTAACTACTGATTATTTGTTGTACCAGTACTTGTACCTAATTTAGGGTTTAGTGTACAGTGCTTTCCGAAGTAATTAGTGTGTAGGCAGTATATTTGTGTTGTAAAGTGGTTAATAGGCACGCTGGATCTGGTAGTCCGCGGTAATTAACTTCTAGGTAGGAACACTCCGTGATACATAACGTAGTACCTATAGCGATACGGTTATAGGTCGTCAGGCGGTGGTATTTTCCTATCTGGACAACGCAGTGTATTTACTACTACTTATTATTTTCAAATACCGTAGTACCCTGTCAGTTGTAATAACCAGAATTCTAACCCTTTGTTAGGCTGGTGTGTAGACTTCCTGTAAAATTACCCTAAAAATTTCGTACGTAATATTTTGTTGTGTTTAATTAGAGAATAAATTTCACCCGTATCGTACGTAATTTGTAGTATTAAGTAACTTAGGTAAATTAGAATTATCTGTTTTAGTGTCCAATAAATAGCACTTCACTGAGAGCGCACAGCTTCTGTGTAGTGACCCCCCAGAAATAATAAAAATTTATTTCGAATATTGACAAAACCCATTTTAAACGGGTATATAAATATTATAAATCAACTTAAACGATTTATAAATAGTAGGCCTGCCATACAACAACTAGGTCTCAATATCAGTTGGACTACTGCTTAAATAGCGGTAATAAAGTAAGTTAAAGTAACCAAGTAACCCTAAAATATTCAGAAATTCAATTATTCTAAAATAATTGACATACCGGTATTTACCATAGGCTTATTATATTTATTTCTATAAATTTGAGCTGAAATCATACCGGTATTCTGTAATTAATTCTAGTTCATAATTATACTTATATAATATAAGTGTAAGCTGTATACCGGTATTCACGATAGGCCTATTATATATTTCTATATATTTGTGCTAAATTTATATACCGGTACTCTGTGACAAAACTAGTTTACAATACTTATATATATTATAAGTGCATACCGGTATTCTAATATACTGCAATAAATTACCGGTACTAGGCCAACGGTCATACTGAATTACTAGACTTGCTTTAACTGTAACTATAGCAGTAAGCATTCAACTGTATAGCTAAACATGTCTGACACTCAGCAAAACCTGTCAGACAGTCTAATCGATACAACCATCTGTGACACAGATAGGAGTGTGGAGCGATTAAGAAAGGAGTTCAGCTCACCTCCTACTGAAAGAAAGGTCATCCCTCCAGTAGTAGTATCAGACCCTAAGCTAATCCAACACCGTAGGTCTATCATCGGCACTCGGGCCCAAGTCAAACGGAACCAGGAAGCAGCTGTCCCACAGCAGCAACAGCCTAGTCAAGAAACTTGTTCCCAGCGATCAGATAGCTCCAGTAGTTCGGATACTGTCGAACTGACCCCCGAACGCGGATTGCAGATGACGGCTAAAGCCTACTCGGACCCCCTTCTCACCCTTCCTGCCGCAGTGCTAACAACTATATTGATTGCGGTGGAGGAACATCAAGCAGATTGGGCGAGAAATAAGCGAGCGACCCAAGATAATTATGCGGGATACGCCAGGGAAGAATTGATGTCTATTGTCGAGTCACAATGGAACTTTCCCGGACCCGGACTCCCGTTAGATCTGTCCGAGGCTACTTGGGAAGATATACACAGGATGGGAGTGGCTAAAGATACGATGGATCCAGCTGTTTGGAAGAGGTCGGCAGCAGGATATGTACAGGGATTCTTCGGCTCCTTAGAGAAATTAGAAGAACAACTGTTTCGACAACCCCAAGGACCTCAAGAGCAGGAAGAACTGCTATATCAAGTACGCGAAAGAACCCTACGCATTCGACTAATCCTATCAGCTTTTGAGGAAACTTCCAAAAGAAGACAGGACACTTCACTGCAGGTTGCTGTCAAAACTTGGTTCCAGCGGGTAGGTCTCCAAGTACAAGAAACAGACCAGTGGAAATCCCAGCTGTCTGAGAGACTAACTTATGAAGAACCAACCGATGCCACCCTTTCTCAAGTGGAAGGCGAAGAGACCTCAGAGAAACCACGAACGAGAGACGCCATAGACATTTATCTGTCCGACTATCAGCGATTCCTAGGAGACGAAGAATTGAGGAGACGGCTGTCTGGACTTTCCCCCAATAGTGAAGGAACCCAGCGTGTGTTAGATTCAATCGATGCTGAAATGTTAGCCGCTAACCAAGCAGAATTTGATGAAAAACTCCGCCTCGCTAGAGTCCAAGAAGAAAAGGTAAAGAAAAGACGGATAGAGGAACAAAAGGCGGCGGCTACGGCAGAAGCAGAAGCAGAAAGAAAAGCAGCGGCGGTAGAAGTAGAAGCAGAAAGAATAGCAGCAAAGGCGGAAAGGGCAGTGGCAGAAGCAGAACGGAGAGCGTCTGAGCAGACTACCCAACTGGAGTTGGAAAATCTGCAAGAGACGCAAGACAACATAAATAAACAGTTAACTGCTAGGCAAATGCAGATGATGAGACGATCTACTCCCAAACGCCAGGGATACACATCATCGGAGGAAAGCGAAACCACCGATCCTGAAGGCGGAGGAAATAGATCTCATCTAAGCAGGCGTAGAAAAACATCTCACTGTCACAAATTGCCTGATTTGCCCCCAGCTGTTAAAAGACAGCTAGCTAGCACAGACTTAGGTAGTACGGAACCCATAGACCAAACTGTTCAGGTCAAAAGACTCCCTACAATAGTTGATGAGCCTGAAATAATTAGGCCTGTCGTTCCCAAAGTCACTTCTGTGTTAGAGACCCCTGTACTTCCAGAGCTTCACTCTAAATTCCCTTTACACAGTACTACACTGCCTGTACCCGGTAGAACAGTCCATGAGAATATCCCTGTCCTGGAAGCTGAGAGAGAAATCAAAGATTTGTCTCCCGTCGTCCCGTGTCAGCCCGCTACTATGTTGGCGACTCCCGCTTCGGCGGTCGAGTGGGTAGAGGAGGGACGGCGGGGGATGAATCTCCTGCTCGGACAGATGCAGGAGACTGTCTACCAACTTAAGGGAACAGTAAGGGAAGGTAGGGCCGAATTGCAAGAAGTGCAGCAAAGTATCGCGCTAGAACGCGACAAATTAGTCAATATCCAAAAGGGAATACCAATACCCCCTGTAAAATTGTGTCAACCTGTTAGGTCTGAAGTATTACATGCGCAAGGTGTGGAGCCTACACGCATCTATACTGCTAGTGAAGTAGAAACTCCTATAGCAAACCCTATTAAGGGTGATTATAGACCTGTTATTAATGATATCCCTTATAGACCTGACAATGATCCGAGAAATTTATATACCGATAATTCGATATTAAATAACACGATGGCACAAGAAAGCTTTACGCGTCAGATGGCTAGAACAGAAGCCCGCCAAGCGGTCAAAGTGGGAGAGATCGTCAAATTCAATGGAGATGAGATGAAATGGTTACCTTTCAACGAATATTACAAAGATAGCATACAAAACTCTGTACTATCTAACGGAGAGAAACTTAGGTTCCTCATCAAGTGCTTGGAAGGACCTCCCAAGTTAATGGCGTTAAAGTTCATTGGACATCCAGAAGGATTAAGACAAGTATGGGATACATTAAACATCAGGTATGGTAACAAGGATAACATAGCTAAGTATTTGTATGCAAAATTAGTAGCCCCCCGACACTTCCTTAGTAGCGGGATTATAGAGTTTTCCGATGAAATTCAGGAGATCTGTAGACAATTGGACTGGTTAGGTAAGTCTCATGAATATCAGAGTTCAATGGTTATTGGAGCCGTAGTCTCTACTTTACCAAAGGGTGGAGTATGTACACGCTGGGACAAGAAAGTGTTGTACATGAATGAACAACAACGACGAAGTCCTACCATGGCTGATCTCATGTCCTTCTTGGATGGTGAGGTAAAACTACAACTCATCAAGCAGTCCAGAGAGAAAACATCGGAAAATAAGGTAAGTGAGAAACCCGCTTCTAGGAGAAGAATAACACCGGTGTGTTACACTGACGACGGCGAAAGCCAAGTTTCTCAAGAAGAGGACAGCGGGAAAGACACTGAGAAATCTTACTACGTCGACAAAACCTCAAAAGATGTAAGTAAATACAAGGCTCGAAACAACGATAGGAGAGAACAAGTTGCCAAGACCCCCTCCTCAGTCTCCTAACAGAATGCACCGAAGAAAACCCGAAGAAAAAACGAGAGTGCATCAAGTTACCCAAGGTAAAGTGAGTAACATAAAACCTAACTGTGCGCTGTGCGACGGGACCCACCGTTTGAGTGCGTGTGCTGAATTTCTAAAGAAATCCCTTGTAGACAGACGTGCAGTTGTGTGGGACAAGCGGTTATGCTATAATTGCCTCAGACCAGGACACCAACGGCGAACCTGTTACTCCGACATAAAGTGTGCAAAGTGTGGCGCGAAACATCACATCTTGTTACACAGTGAGTTCGAACGAGACAAACAGAGTCAGGTAAGTGAGCCCGAACTACATGTCCAATTCAGTGATGTAAATGACACTGATCAGGAGTCTGAGATGGAAGGATTCTATACTGACGAATTCTCCGACGCCAACGAATCCTGTTATCTAATCAATACCGCAGTGTATCGAGCACTTACTTATGAAAAGGACACCAACAATGAGTTTCCCCCAACTACTTTTGCCAAACAACCATCTTGGAAAGCTCCAACTTCCAACGTAGGAATCAGAGAATTTCCTGTAGTGCAGGTAAGAGTTCACGGTCTTAACAAAAGTTACATAGTGAACGCCCTCCTTGACTCCGGCAGCACAGGAACATTCATCGATCAAGAATTAGCCGAAGATATCTTTGCTGGACAACCCAAATTCCGGACTAAATTGAATATGTCAGGAATTATGCAGGTTTGGAAATCTACCTTAACGGCAGATTACTATGTAGGTGTGTTGTCCACCCCCCAGGATAAGTTAGGAGCACAAGGTATAAGGTCAGTAAAAATGGTGGCTATAAAGAACTTCGCTACTACTCAAGCAGACCTTTGTAATTGGGACGAGGATGAGAGCATCCAACATCTTAAGATACCTCGATTCCAGACAGATTATCCTGGAGTGCAAATACTCATCGGCCATAACGCGCATGAGGTGCTCGAAACATTGGAGAAACGGCCTGCTCAACCACAGCCACTGCAAACCTATGCGGTAAGAACTAGAGTAGGTTGGTACTTTACTGGCCCTTCCCGCAGGACTCTCGAAGAGAGAATGCCACAAGAACAAACATACCAAGTACATGATTGGGAAGTGGAGAGCAGTGAGGTGGACGAACTAACTGAGGGAACACCATACTCCTCAGATAATGACGACATCTACCAACTCTTCGATGAAGAGAACACAATCGACCTACTTACAGAAAACCAAACTTGGAAAAGTCAGGTGAACCTATGTCAACTGATTCACCCATCGGAACCCATCGCTTACAATGACGAACTAAACGATGAGATAGAGCGCTGCAACGCTAGAACTCGGGACGAACTAGCCGTACGATTCTTTACTCAGGAACTGGTAGAGCCCAATTCATATGATAAGGCTCTATCGATAGAAGAAGAAAGAGCCAAGCAAATCCAGGAAACAACCACACGTTTTTTAAAGGACCAAGGTAGGTATGAAATCGGCCTACCATTTCGAAAACGAGAACCTAGATTTATAAATAACAGACCCTTGGCGGAGAAAAGAATCGCTCAATTACATCGACGACTTACAGCTTATGCTTCAGCGAAAGAAATGTACCAAACTCAGCTGAAGAAATTTATAACAAAGGGATACGCGGAGAGAGTACCGGAAGGAACACCAGTGACTGAGAGAACGTATTATTTAACACATCATTACGTTCCCAAACCCGGTAAACCCCATGAAGTCCGAGTCGTATTCGATGGCTCCGCTCTATATATGGGCCAATCCCTTAATTCCGAGTTGTTACCAGGACCCAACTTACTCCAATCTTTGTTGGGAATACTATTAAGATTAAGACAATATTCCATCGCGTTCGCCTCTGATATAGAAGGAATGTTCTTACAAGTCAAGGCGCTGGATAGAGATAGAGATAGCCTGAGATTTCTGTGGTGGCCTGAAGGAGACCTCAACCAGAAACCGGTAGAGTACTGGATGACCATCCAGGCTTTTGGGATCATATCAAGCCCTTCCAACGCCTGCTCCGTGGTGCGAACCACTGCGAATGACAACCGAGACTCCTTCTCCAAAGAAGTGATAGACAACATAAAACGCAATATATACATGGACGACAATTTAAGGTCCCTTCCATCAGTAGAAGAAGCCATAGCTGTCGCGAAAGGAACGGTAGAGTGTTTGAAAAGAGGTGGATTTCGACTGACGAAATTCACTAGTAACTCCCGTGAGTTTCTGGAAGCCATACCGGTAGAAGATCGCGGAGCGAAAGACCTAGACTTAATAAAGGACGATCTTCCTGAAACCAAGACGCTAGGCTTGAAGTGGGACACTGAAAGAGACATCCTGTTTTTTCAGTTAAAACAGCGAGATAATCCAGTTCAGACCAAACGGATTTGTTTAAGTATCCTGAGCACTTATTTCGACCCATTGGGATTTATTAGCCCAGTTATATTGATTGCTCGGAGTTTAGTACAACAAATGTGGCTTGAAAACCACTCATGGGACGATCCGCTTAAAGGGGAATTGTTAAAGAAATGGATGAAATGGGAAGATTCTCTACCTGCCATCGAGAACTTTATAATTTCCCGTGCATATTTTGGTCATGTTCTTCCTACGTATTCCTATCAACTCCATGTGTTTGGAGACGCCAGCGATATGGGAATAGGTATAGTAGCATATCTGCGAGTCGAAACTCCGGATGGAATCAAAGTCGCCTTGGTTACCTCTAAGGCATTGATTAACAACAAGTTAAAGGTTCCTCGAGCGGAGTTAAAGGCGGCTTTATACGCTACAGCCATCGGCCGGAACGTAACGGAACAAATCGACTATCCACTGGAGAAAACGGTTTATTGGACCGACGCTTTACTCGTGTTGGAGTATCTCACCAATGAAGTCTGTCAGTTTAGCGTTTTTGTTACTAACCGAGTAGCTATTATTCTTAGTCGCACAAAGATAGATCAATGGAGACATTGCCCTGGTACGATTAATCCAGCCGATATCGCCTCCAGGGGAGCAACTCCACAGGAACTGATAGATACTCCAGATTGGTTGGGTGGACCCGACTTCCTGAGCAAGGAAGAGGATGAATGGCCTCCTCACCTTACTACGGCAGAGATTAGACAAGCCAAGGGAGCGGAGACAGTCAAACCTAAAACCCGGGCGAGTAAATCGAAGTTATTTAAACCGACTATCGATCTATCTGTATTACATACTTCCGGGAATGATGCTTCGGATCCACAATCCCTCAACACAAATAAGTCTGTTGTGGAAATTAGAGATAGAGATTGGAAATCTGGAATACCAGACATCTCGCAAGGAATCTCACCCATGCTGCAGAGAGCAATGCATCATTACAGTTCCTGGAATCGGCTCTGTAAAGCCGTCACATATTTAAGACGATGTTTTCATCATCACTACTCCAGGACGAAGACCACTAGTGATCACGCTCCATTGACATCTGCACAAGTTCATGTTATTAAGAATTTACCCAAATATAAGATATCTGATCGTTTTCTAAAGGAGAAAATTAGTCACCAGGAGTATGAAGAAACAAATAAGCAGATACTGAGACTCCTGCAATGCTATGAGGATTCCGAAAAGTACTTCCTGTTGTTGAGAAATCCACAGATGCGCTTAAGGGATCGATTCTCGAGCACAATGATAGATGGGTTAATACGTGTTGGAGGAAGACTCACCAACGCACCCTTATCCTTTGACACCAAATTCCCCATACTTATTAGAAATCTTGAAGTACAAATCAAGATGATTGTAGACGTTCACAGTAAACTTTACCATGCTGGTAGAGAACGAATTCTTAGCGAAATTCGAACTCGCTATTATTTTGATAAACCCCGTAGAGCTCTGAACCAAGTTCTTAGGAACTGCATACCCTGTAGGAAAGCATTCAGTAGGCCTTTAACACAGCGAGAGGCAGAATTACCTAGGGAACGAGTAAACTTCTATGAACCACCTTTTACTAATACTGGTGTAGATTTATTTGGCCCTATTGAAGTATATCGTGCGAGGACTATAGTCAAGAGATGGTGTGTCATCTTCGTGTGCATGACTTGTAGAGCCATCCATCTCGATATGGTGAACGATCTATCTACCAACAGCTTCGTCTTAAGTTTACGACGACAGATCGCTCGCTTTGGGACGAGTAATACCATGAGATCGGATAAAGGAACGAACTTCATAGGTGCCAACAACGAGATACAGGCTTACGTGAAGGACTGGAACCAAAGACAGGTGGACGACCAGCTAAGGATAACAGCGTCTAGCTGGACCTTCAACGCTGCCGACGCCCCTTGGTGGGGAGGAAGTTGGGAGAGATTAATTCGAAGTGTCAAAACCGCATTTCACTTTATAGTGCCATGCCGCGCGTATCTCACCGACGAACTTTTGCGGACGTTAATGGAGGAAATCGCTGCCTATCTCAACGAGAGACCGCTTATGCCAGTCTCATCGAGTCCCGATTCCCTAGAAGCGCTAACACCCGCGCACTTCCTACTGAAGAAACCTGTAGCCATGCTCCCACGATCGGAGATTGCCGACGGAGACGAATACTGCCGTCGAACTTGGCAACTTATGCAGTTGCTATCCCGTCGTTTCGCTGACCATTTCGAGAAACATTATCTGCCCACGCTACAACTTCGAACTAAGTGGTTTGCGCAACAAGAAAACGTCAGCGCCGGAGATATGGTGCTTATTGTAGATCCAGACCTCCCACGTAAACGGTGGCAGACAGGTCGTATCATCGAGACACACATTTCAGATGATGGTTTAGTACGCTCAGTAGAACTCATCGTCATGCGGCGTAACTTCAAGAAGCCAGGCATCATCTTTGAGACGCAACAACTCAATCGCCCAGTTGGTCGTTTATGTTTACTGAAAGAGACAGAGAACTCTCTGGAAACTATGGAAGGCAAGACATTCTTCCCACGACCACCTCCCTAATTCCTCAAACATCTAGGGACTCCCTAACGTGATACGTCTGGAGTGGGTGTATGACTATATTATTTTATCTATTTGTTATATTTTTATATGTGAACTTTATTATGTACTTTATTATAATCGTTTTTATTCAATTTTATTTAGTAGAATGTTATTTTAGTGATTATTTAGTAGATTAGTGCAATATATTAGTGTTTATTACGTACGTAATTACTTATAATATATTTAGTGCGACGGTGAGAAATAATTTTTTCTCTTTCCTTACTGTCCGTATCATATTATAACAACGTGACTACAGTAAGATGAAATGTCCGTACTTATTAAAGTACAATAAAGCCACTACTATATTCAAGTATTATTGGTAGGCAGAGTATTAGGAATGCAAAGTTCAGATCCTCGTGTCTCAGCTAAGCCAAGCTCTGGGTAGACCTTGGAAACGACTTGCCTCTTCACACTGACATTGCTTCGTGCGATATTGCTCTTCTACCTTATATTAAATAATACATATAGTAGCGTGATGTCCCTCTAACAGTAGCGTAAAACGCAAATAAATCTGTTAAACCTTTTGACCATCTGTAATTCTAGTCGATTAAGATATCGCGGCACCCACCGATATACTTGAAAGACAAATTCTAGAATCAATGGTTAAAGTCCCCAGACAAGTTCTGGAATAAATCGGTGCCCATTTTAAATATTAATTTAATATTTATTAAAATCTGTAAAATTCAGATCCGTTAACAATTCTAGTCGATTAAGATATCGTAGCACTTCCCGATACTCTTAAAAGACAAATTTCATAGAATTAAGGATCCTATGTCCCCAGACCTGCTCTGGAATCAAATTGTGTCAATTTTAACATCAAATAATAAAATTCACGGGAATAAATTTAAATTCATATTTTTAAATGAATTTCATAAATTGTCATTTTGTACAATTTATAACATTCCCAAAATTCCATTAATTAATAGATCATGGGAGCGGAGATTCATCCTATTGAGTGTATTAGAGTGCGAGAATCTCCAACATATAGTCAATAGCCGATAAAATTAATAAAATCATGCATAAAGAGGATATTGACAATTAAAGAATTATTATTAAATAGCATCCCAGATCTGTATGCTTGAGAATTACCCTAATTCTACCGCTAGCATTCCATAATGTCACCATAGCAACACCCACGCTAGAATTAGAAGCAAGTTAAAAGAACAATAGAAAGCTTGTCCCATTGCATAGCATAGAGAACATAGCACACTGTTAGTATCCAAGGATACACAGTAATAACGTGACATTCTGGAAGGCACTGACTAACGGACAAATGGCCTGTGTGTGTGCAGTTGTTGACAGTTGTGTGGAATTTGTGCGTTTATAGGTGAATGTTACTGCTAAAGTGTGTTTACAGTAGCTAGTCGCAATTGTAAAAATAGCCCAACTCTCCTATAGAAAGAACCTAAGTGGATCCAAGCCTTTGGGACGGACAGTGGAGTGACTTGTGCCGGTTATCGTTGTCGTGCTGTTGCTACATGTTGGCGTAAACACCGCGACGACGGTACATTGGCGCTGAGAATCCCACTGTCCGGGGGCAAAGAAAGGTAGGCAGCGACGCCCGCTCGCCTAAACATAAACTCATTATAATATTAATAAACTCAGATAGCAGATATGACGGAGTTAATAGAAGATGATCTTGGTATTAGGGAGCGATATACTCTACCTTTACAAGCATTTGTGGATAGCTTAATACGCGGTGTAGCCGATCCAACCATTACGGAGGACGATGGTCGTTATATCGAACCGCCGATGTCCCAAGAGCAACTTGCGCTTGAATTGGACTATCGAAAATTCACCACTCGCTATACGAATCATAATGGTACGTATATGGACTTCCTAACGACCGGCCACCCTATCGACTTACATGATACGGACGATGTAGATACAGAAAGGGAAATGGTTCTATTTAAATATCATACCCAGCGGAGTCGTAACGATAAACCGAGAATAGATCACGAAAATTCTATTCGTAATAGACTGGAAAGAGAAAACGTTGAAGAACCGGAGAAACGCATCGACTTCAACGAATACTTAGAGTTTTTGAGAGAAACCTATCTCAATGTCGCTAGTCAGCAGAACTTAGAGACTCAATATCCTCAAGGTATCCATCACGACCCTGTAGTAGAACTAAAACGGCTCTATTTCACTATGATGTATCTTACAGCCGATCGTCCACTACCTGTTATCCCGGATAGTTTTGAACAAATGGAAGAATACTGCAAAACTGGAGAACGATCACCCGCGTTTCCTCTACAGGACGTGCGTCTTTGGTATTATTGCGACGAATGCCCTAGACCCAACCAACAAATTGAAAGACATAAACATCCGCGGAGACGTTGCGCTAAACATAGTTTTACGCGTTACACTTACGGGAGTTTCGAGCGAAACCTGTTCGACATACCACCCACGATCGCTCGTCTTAAACGATCACTGAATAAACCCA
>JAUCBJ010003513.1:0-93521 GCA_032718475.1 Nemertoderma westbladi | reverse complement strand
CATTAAGTGCCAGAAGTTGGATCCATGTTAAGAATACCGGACTTTCTGCCGTTATATGTGTACAAACAAACACGCGTGAGAAATAAGGACATCCACGATGGATCCGTCAAACAGACACCCCGATTTAGTTCGTGGTACCCGTATGCTAAACTCGCTTACTTTCGTGGCTCGCCCCAAAGTACTATTTGTTTATTCATGGTGGTGCTACTTGCCACTTAATTATCGCGACCCAACATCTGCTTTATTTTACAATAAATATTCCTTTACCACATGGAGACAGCAAGGGAATTATTACAATGCAATATAAAAGAATGCAACTGCAACATGTTTAGATGGAGAGAAAGATAAATAAATTAACCTTGCACTTATGTATCTCAAACAGGGCCTAATTTATTATAATTATTTCTTATTTGTATGCATTTCAGAGGGGTATTCCTGTATTTATTATTTACATCTTCGATAACTATAATAGGCCTACTGTACACTATTCTGTGTGTCCGGGCCTTCCTTTGCTGAGTTTGTTTCATTGATTGAGAAGTTCATTACCGTTGAGCACAGTGGCGAAATCGGTATGGACAGTTGGGAGGCCATGAGGGCGTAATTGCGGCATTTACAAGATATCAGGTAGGCCTAATATTTCAGGTCTACATTTTATCGGAGCTGCTATCGGACTGGTTAGAGTGCCAGACTTCCAACTTGGAGGTCACCAGTTTGATCCTACCGTCTGCCGACTTTGCTAAGCTGTAGGACTACCCAATGAAGATAATAAATAAAATTTTAGATTTGCGAGTAAAATTTTGTAGATTGGTGTAAGTCTACACCCTCTTGCTGTTGTGAGTGAAAGGCCATTGATAGTGAGTACGGACGGAGGAATGATGGCCAGTACACAACACAGAAAAATTAATAGGTAGCAGTTAGTTTAATATTATACCTCGCAGTTACTGTAGGAAATAGGAAATAAAGTTAAATGAGTGTAGACTTGCGTAGAGTACATTGCCTGTCAGCAGTGAAGTGTGCGTCGTAACAATTACATATATCCAAACCATAAATGTACTATGACCTCTTTTGGAAAGTTACACGGAAAATATGGTCCTGACGCCAGACGAACTCAGTACATTCGGGACCATTGCTCCCCTGAGCATCCCGTATTGTCAGCATTGCGAGAGTTGACATGGGAGACTGGAGGGGAAGACTCTACAATGATGTCGCCATCAGACGAGGGTATTTTGATGTGTTTGCTAGTCCGCATGACGAATACAACGAGAGCGTTGGACATTGGTACCTTTACCGGTGTGTCCGCCTTATCGATAGCTCTAGCCTTACCTTCCGACGGCGTTGTGATTACCTGCGATGTTGAGACGAAATACCCGGATATTGGGAAACCCTTCTGGAAACAAGCCGGTGTAGATCATAAGATAGACCTTCGAATAAAACCAGCTCTAGAAACCTTAGACGAATTGATCAATAATGATATGGCTGGTAGTTTTGGTTTTGTATTTATCGATGCTGACAAGTATAATTACGATAAATATTATGAGAAATCATTAATCTTACTTCGTCAAGGTGGTGTTATTGCTATTGACAACACACTGTGGGGTGGTAAAGTCTTTAGTGAGGACGATTCTGGGGACGCTGAAATCGCCAAGACTTTAGTTATACGTCAACTCAACGAAAAGGTTATGAAGGATAAGCGTGTCTTTGCAGTCCTTTTGGGTGTTGCTGATGGTGTAACTATCCTGGTTAAGAATTGAGATTTCCAATATGCATTGCTTGTCGTGGGTTCGATAAATCTAATTTGTATAACTCCCAGCCTTTTGTGTAAAGCTACTGTACACGTACGTACAGCTAGTAATAATATTATTTCGACTGGTTTGGTGGATATTAGCAGTTACTCTAGTTATTGGTGTTCTGATTACAGCTAGTAATAATATTATTTCGACTGGTTTGGTGGATATTAGCAGTTACTCTAGTTATTGGTGTTCTGATTTAAGTTAATTTGTTAAGAAATGTGTTTTCAATATTTGCGATTATAATATTATATTATTTCCTATTCGGAAACTATAAGTCGCATCCAACTTTTAAATATATCAAATGAAAAGAAATTTCATAATTTCAATTAAAGTTAGCGAAGATTTTTCACATAATAAAATTGGGCTTGCTATATTGATTTTAGGGGTAAATTATATTTGTTTTAGTTTAAAAACCACAATAAATCAATTTTTGGGGATAAGGGTTTTTGAGCTCAACAAATCCAATGTGACAGGTTACACGCCCCCGTTTAGTACGGAGTTGTGCAATTAAGCTCCCAATATTGTACCAGCAAAATTGGTATTAAAAATGGTTAAATTATTAGACAAATTTCCGTTGCTCTGGAAACTAAATTGGTAACTATGTAGAAGTGCATACTTCTGTCAATCGATAGTCTTAGAGTAAACTTTGTCTGGTATACGGACATTTCGCCCCGGACTTTTCGTCCTGGTAGACTATTCGTCCCAGACTATTTGTCCCGGAATTTTCCTCCCCGGACTTTTTTGTTTTATCGCTCTATGTCGACACCCCCCCCCCCCCCCCCCCCCCCTATTTTGTTACAAATAAATTTTTAAATAAATTAAATATAAAATAAATTCAACAAAAGTTTTAAAAATACGGTTTTTTATTTTTGTTTTGTTGGTAAGTGTTCTAGAACATTAGTAGATATATTTTTTTATAGTACTGTAGCTAGTGTTTTTTTTACTAGCTTGTATTTTTTGAAAGTCTGGGACGAAAAGTCAGGGATGGTGGATATTTTGACCACGTACTTTTCGTCCCCAGACATTTTCCCGCGAATTTTTGTCCCCGGACTTTTCGACCCGGGGACGAATAGTCCAGGGACGAAAAATACCGGAACGAAACCTCCTAGATCCGTTTGTCTGTACAAAAGTTGGGAAAATCCCACTAATAAATAAAATATATCCGTTGATGCTATGTAAAATCCCTGTTGCTAAGGAAAGAAGCATGGCATTGAAAGTGATCCGCATAATATATTTTTATAGACTTTTTTTGGTGATATTAGCAAGATAATATAGAATAAAAAAATTTGATTGGGATGGATTGCGAATTAGTATTGGGTTACCCACTATTTTTGCTAGATTGACTGGACAAAAAAAATAAGCCATCCGCTTAATTTCTTTACAAACTGCTGTGCGGTTTACACCTATTTTATGAAAATGACTTTCATGAATTTCGGTACAATTATATGAAAACAAGGAATGAAGTTAATTTTACATCTATAAAGGGCTTTATAGTTATACTATAAAATGCTATTAAAGTAATTCATATACCGTTTTATTAGATGTACAGTATGTATGTAAGTACAGTCTTAGTATAAAAGTACAGACAGAGACAGTCTAGTTAACGAAGTAAATAATAGCAAGGTAATAATTGGTTCATAAGATTTATAAGAATGTGTGGCACAACATATTAAATGTTGCCGGTAATTAACGTGGCACACTCTTAATCTCAATATATCGAAATTAAATATCCTTTAAACACCTCAGCAGCAATATGGGGTTGCACAACGATGAACCCAGTAATTTGCTCAGATTATGTTGCGGATATTATAAAAGCAATGACGGATCCAAAATTACTGTATCTATATCTAATAGTAGAAGCGAAGAAATGACGACATTAAACTCTGCGGGTAATAATTTACAATGAAACTCTATTTTAAACATAATTGCTTTTCTGTCATTATTTTATAAAAATACACATTTTTAATGGGCCTAATGATTGAATTAGAGCTCCTGATACCAACACCACCGTTTTTGGATGTGTAAGTTAGAGCTCCTGATACCAACACCACCGTTTTTGGATGTGTAAGTTAGAGCTCCTGATACCAACACCACCGTTTTTGGATGTGTAAGTTAGAGCTCCTGATACCAACACCACCGTTTTTGGATGTGTAAGTTAGAGCTCCTGATACCAACACCACCGTTTTTGGATGTGTAAGTTAGAACTCCTGATACCAACACCACCGTTTTTGGATGTGTAAGTTAGAGCTCCTGATACCAACACCACCGTTTTTGGATGTGTAAGTTAGAGCTCCTGATACCAACACCACCGTTTTTGGATGTGTAAGTTAGAGCTCCTGATACAAACACCACCGTTTTTGGATGTGTAAGTTAGAGCCCCTGATACCAACACCACCGTTTTTGGATGTGTAAGTTAGAGCTCCTGATACCAACACCACCGTTTTTGGATGTGTAAGTTAGAGCTCCTGATACCAACACCACCGTTTTTGGATGTGTAAGTTAGAGCTCCTGATACCAACACCACCGTTTTTGGATGTGTAAGTTAGAGCTCCTGATACCAACACCACTCGTTTTTGGATGTGTAAGTTAGAGCTCCTGATACCAACACCTCCGTTCTTGGATGTGTAAGTTAGAGCTCCTGATACCAACACCACCGTTTTTGGATGTGTAAGTTAGAGCTCCTGATACCAACACCACTCGTTTTTTGATGTGTAAGTTTCGCTCCGGCACAAACAGTTAGAAATAAATTCGGTTCGTGAGACTGAGAGATACTTTTAGAAAATAACTTTAATTTTCTTTTCGTATTTTTAGCTAAAAGGTTTTTGAATGTATGTTTCTAAAACAATGTATGTAATTATATTATGTATCTATTATGTATCACAAAGTGTAGGCTAAACTAGTACTTCCGGTATCAGTAATCAGAAGACATTCCTCCAGCTTCTGACATATTTTTAACCGCTTGAAGTTTATAAACCTACAAATTTGAAAATAACGATAGTGAGTTACTGTATAGTATAATATAGAATAAATAAATTATAATAATACACAGAACGCCGATATTAATATAGATAATTATTACACAGAAACATCTAATAATAAACCATATAATATTTTGTCAAAGAAACTGAAAATCAAAATTGCACGATTTTGTTATGTAACGAGATACAACGAGCTGCTGGATGCACAAATAATAATTATTATAATAAATTACAGAAATCATAACGTGAATTTATATGCGTTTTTATATTTAAACCAATTTGATATTGTATTGAATTAAGTCATTAATCAAGGGTGTGATTTGGTAGAAGTTTATCTAACCTAAGACCACTAAGGGTCCAGTTGATCTACCATGGGGGCCACTAAGGGTCCAGTTGATCTACCATGGGGGCCACTAAGGGTCCAGTTGATCTACCATGGGGGCCAATAAGGGTCCAGTTGATCTACCATGGGGGCCACTAAGGGTCCAGTTGATCTACCATGGGGGCCACTAAGAGTCCAGTTGATCTACCATGGGGGCCACTAAGGGTCCAGTTGATCTACCATGGGGGCCACTAAGGGTCCAGTTGATCTACCATGGTTGCCACTAAGGGTCCAGTTGATCTACCATGGTGGCCACTAAGGGTCCAGTTGATCTACCATGGGGGCCACTAAGGGTCCAGTTGATCTACCATGGGGGCCACTAAGGGTCCAGTTGATCAACCATGGGGGCCAATAAGGGTCCAGTTGATCTACCATGGGGGCCACTAAGGGTCCAGTTGATCAACCATGGGGGCCACTAAGGGTCCAGTTGATCTACCATGGGGGCCACTAAGGGTCCAGTTGATCTACCATGGGGGCCACTAAGGGTCCAGTTGATCTACCATGGGGGCCACTAAGGGTCCAGTTGATCTACCATGGGGGCCACTAAGGGTCCAGTTGATCTACCATGGGGGCCACTAAGGGTCCAGTTGATCTACCATGGGGGCCACTAAGGGTCCAGTTGATCTACCATGGGGGCCACTAAGGGTACAGTTGATCTAAGGGTCCAGTTGATCTACCATGGGGGCCACTAAGGGTCCAGTTGATCTACCATGGGGGCCACTAAGGGTACAGTTGATCTACCATGGTGGCCACTAAGGGTCCAGTTGATCTACCATGGGGGCCACTAAGGGTCCAGTTGATCTACCATGGGGGCCAATAAGGGTCCAGTTGATCTACCATGGGGGCCACTAAGGGTCCAGTTGATCTACCATGGGGGCCACTAAGAGTCCAGTTGATCTACCATGGGGGCCACTAAGGGTCCAGTTGATCTACCATGGGGGCCACTAAGGGTCCAGTTGATCTACCATGGTTGCCACTAAGGGTCCAGTTGATCTACCATGGTGGCCACTAAGGGTCCAGTTGATCTACCATGGGGGCCACTAAGGGTCCAGTTGATCTACCATGGGGGCCACTAAGGGTCCAGTTGATCAACCATGGGGGCCAATAAGGGTCCAGTTGATCTACCATGGGGGCCACTAAGGGTCCAGTTGATCTACCATGGGGGCCACTAAGGGTCCAGTTGATCAACCATGGGGGCCACTAAGGGTCCAGTTGATCTACCATGGGGGCCACTAAGGGTCCAGTTGATCTACCATGGGGGCCACTAAGGGTCCAGTTGATCTACCATGGTTGCCACTAAGGGTCCAGTTGATCTACCATGGGGGCCACTAAGGGTCCAGTTGATCTACCATGGGGGCCACTAAGGGTCCAGTTGATCTACCATGGGGGCCACTAAGGGTCCAGTTGATCTACCATGGGGGCCAATAAGGGTCCAGTTGATCTACCATGGGGGCCACTAAGGGTCCAGTTGATCTACCATGGGGGCCACTAAGGGTCCAGTTGATCTACCATGGTTGCCACTAAGGCTGTCCGTATTATATAGGTGTGCGTGGAGATTGTGGCCGTTAGTATAGTGAGTTGTAATAGAGGCGAGTAATGGCAGAGAGCTACTAGGTAGGCGATTAGAAAGACAAAGAAAATGTAAGGAAACTATGCGCTGCTAGAGTTGCGATAGGCAGTGCGCATTGGTTTTTGGTTTTAAATTAGTTTCCAACTTTCCCCTGAAAAGAAAATTGAATGAAATGTGATAGAAAATAATTATTACTAAACACGAAGTATCTAAACAAAAAATCGAAACCAAACGCTACATATAGAGTGATGAATATTTTTGAATGAAATCTAAGTTAAATTATATGAACGGGAAAAAAGAACAAAGTAAAAAAAAGATAAGCCTACTATATAGTAGGTTAGGGGAAAGACAGACAAGTGCTAAATTCTGTAACCAAATAATACAAAAATCTACCAAGATGAACACACTAAACATTTAATATCCGATAAGATAGTTGAGAAAAAAAAAATACATCAATCTGAGATAAAGAACACAGTTTGTACGCATAGAGATGTAACTGATTAGAACTGAAACCTTCCTTGATATTACAATAATAGTTCAGGAGGGCCTACGTGGATATAGAGCCGGATATAGGAGGGCCTACATTGATATAGAGCCGGATATAGGAGGGCCTACCTACATGGATATAGAGCCGGATATAGGAGGGCCTACATGGATATAGAGCCGGATATAGGAGGGCCTACATGGATATAGAGCCGGATATAGGAGGGCCTACATGGATATAGAGCTGGATATAGGAGGGCCTACATGGATATAGAGCTGGATATAGGAGGGCCTACATGGATATAGAGCCGGATATAGGAGGGCCTACATGGATATAGAGCTGGATATAGGATGGCCTACATGGATATAGAGCTGGATATAGGAGGGCCTATATGGATATAGAGCCGGATATAGGAGGGCCTACATGGATATAGAGCTGGATATAGGAGGGCCTACATGGATATAGAGCCGGATATAGGAGGACCTACATGGATATAGAGCCGGATATAGGAGGGCCTACATGGATATAGAGCCGGATATAGGAGGGCCTTTCTGCAGTAAAATATTGCTCAATATGATTACGAGATTTCACTTTGATAAGCAACAATCATCAGTTGTTTCAAAGTGCTCAAAACTTGACCAGCTCATAGAGTGTGTCTTAAAGTGTGGAATTGTGTATGAAGCTACGAAATTAAACAAGTTTCATTGATTGCGTTCAGATGTTTTAACGACCTAAATAAATAATAAACCCCAGCACAACCAACTGCAGCACAACCAACTGCAGCACAACCAACTGCAGCCCAACCAACTGCAGCACAACCAACTGCAGCACATCAAACTGCAGCACAACCAACTGCAGCACAACCAACTGCAGCACAACCAACTGCAGCACAACCAACTGCACCACAACCAACTGCAGCACAACCAACTGCACCACAACCAACTGCAGCACAACCAACTGCACCACAACCAACTGCAGCACAACCAACTGCACCACAACCAACTGCAGCTCAACCAACTGCAGCACAACCAACTGCACCACAACCAACTGCAGCTCAACCAACTGCACAAAATTACCTACTAAATATTAAATCAATGGGGATTTAGTTACATAATTAATCGAACTACAAAGGAACTACAACTGCTAATTAGTTTCAGTGAGATAAACTTGTTTATTTAGAAACATCTTTATTTACCTTCTAAATATAAACTAATAACATCATTAACATATTATTATTAAATAGAAAGGAGCGGTATACTGATGAGTGGCGACTGACGTAATAAAAAATACGATGACTGACTCGAATTGGGAACTAAATCGGATCCAAATAAATAAAATAGAAATAAACAAAAACATCTAAAAGTCAAAAGATCCGACGAAGTCTAGAAGAAACAGCCCGATAGACAACGGCGCTGTGGGTTGAGGCGTCAGTCTCTCGGTTCCCTTTTATATATCAGTTAATATTCGCGTCTAAAAGACGGTTAATTGGCAGGTCGGTTAATCAGTCTGTCAGATAGAATACTTACCGCCCAGTTGTCAGTAGGACAACTTTTTCCTGTCCTTCTATAACTGTATGTGTCACTGTCCTGTCCGTCTAACTGCCACTTCTAACCGCCCCCGACCAACCGACTACCAGTTAACCGACCCGCCAACCCACCCCACTATGAACTCGCGCTCTCTCTCAGGAATCTCCTCCTAAAGTTCTCGTAATGTATGGAGTGAGTCACCTCGACCATGTCCCGGAGATGGGACCGAATCAACATGTCCCGCAGCTGCGTGAATTCGCAGTGATTGCGATTTTCAACCTCCACGATCCCCCACTTAGTGCGCCGTCCCAACGTGGGCTTCCCGTCGATCACGTGGGTGACGTCACTTCCGACCACCGCGAAGGGCATGGACTCCCGCAGCGAGGAGTTGGTCGCAATCTCTTCCTCGTCCTCGTCCAGGTGTTTCATCGGGTAGGTGTTGATTCCCTGTTTCTGTAACTCCGTTCGGATTCTCGCTTTGAATTCTTCCCGCTCCTCAACCGTAAACGTGTCGGCCTTGGCGAGAACCGGAACTATGTTGACGCACTTCTCTAATTTCTTCATAAACTCGATGTCCAGATCCTTTAAATATAAAAACAAATCACCACTGGACTGGGAATTCAATGACATAAGGACCGTGCACAAATGATGTCACGCTTATTTTGACGATTTTCAACCCCCACTCTGTCACAATCTGTCACGAATTTTGTACCCCCCCCCCCCCCCCCCCCCCCTTGAACGTCACGTCCCAAAAAATACCCTGTATAATTAATAAAAAATGTTAGATTTGAAATTATTATGTTATTAAAACTAAATGTTAATACTTCATTAATTCAGCTGTACACAATGACTAAACAAGGAAGACACCCCACATATTCACTCCCATGGGAATGACGACATCTGAGTTTCGACATCGATCACCGGAAGTGCACCAGGTATACGATCGACTATTGTGCCACTTCCTGGGTCTAACTCTACCTCGTTCTTATCTACCCAGCCAATGTGGTGTTCTTCATCTTTATCGCCCCTTAGAATTAACTTTTAATCACCTCGATTCGGGATTACTTGAATAGATTTAACTTAGCTGTTGATGTTGGTGTTATGTATTTTATTTGTTCACCAAAGTGCTATTGTGACGTCACAAGTATAGCTAGTAGCCTCCCCATGTCACAAATTGTCACAAAATTGCAACCCCCCCCCCCCCCCCCCCCCCCTCGACTGTGACAACATTTATGCACGGCCCCGGATTTATTTAATATAAGTTAAATTAATTAGATTTTCTATATTCACTCTATATTCACTCCATGAGGCTGCCAAAGTACAAGATTATGCACTGGCTGGTCCTCACGGCGAAAGTAATGTCCTGCAAAGCGGAGGCGATTTTGTTCTAGTGTCAAGCTTGGGGGAACCAATGAGACACCTCCAATGTTATATAGTGTCTGGTTGGAGATGTGTGCATGTGCATTGTACTTGACACAATGAACCCGGCGTAGCATTCTTGTGAATGTGCCATCCAGAGATTTGGTGTCCTCAGCAGTTAGAGCACAGCATGGACTCCCATAGAGGAGTACTGGAACTACTGCTGCTCTAAATAATCGGACCTTAAGTTTCCGATTAATTCTCGGTGACTTCCAAATCCTGGAAAGCCTATTCAAGGCTGCCCATGCCTTTCCCTCACGTATTCGAAGGTCCTCACCTGACTTCCGGATCCATGATCCCAGGTAACGTAAGTCATCCACATGTTCAAGCATACCATCTTTTGAGCTTATGCTCATCCGATCAGAGACTTGCTGAGGACTTTCAAAGTTAACTGTCAGAATTTTGGTCTTTCTGGAGTTAATAAAAAGACCAACACTAGAAGCAGCATGTTCTAATGAGCTGAGGAGCCGTTGGGCTCCCTCTAGATGATTCTGAGAGTACTCCTAAGTCATCAGCAAAGTCTAGATCAGTTAGGTACTTGGCAGGATTTCCTCGACTTCTGGAGCCAGTAGGTGGAGTTATCATCACCCCATCATCATTATAATGATCTAAGGACATGCGTAGAACATAGTCAACCACAATAATGAACAAGAATGGTGCAAGTGTGTCTCCTTGGAGGACGCCCCATAACACTTCAAATGGTTCTGTGTCACCGTCAACAGTAGACACAAATGAACAGTAGACACAAATGTTGTCGAACCATCGTATACTGATCTGATTGCTGCAATAATTTCATCAGGAATCCCATATAATGAAAGTATGCTGAACATACGTGAGCGAGGGACTGAATCAAAGGCCTTGAAGAAGTCAACAAAGATAACAGCCAGATGCCTGTCTTTCTTTTTTGATAACTCTTCTATTATCCTTCTAAGTGCCAAAATGGGCTCCATGGTCCCACGACCTTTACGGAACCCAGTCTGATTTCCACGGAGCAGTCTATCAATGGGATCCCTGATACGATTTAATAGAATTCTATTGTATAGCTTTGCAGCAATCGAGATCAATGAGATTCCCCGAAAAGAACCATATAGAGTGTTAGGTTGCCCTTCTTGGGAACTGGCACCAACTTATTTGTTTTCATTTCTTGTGGGACTCTTGTTGTTCGGTACATGTCTACTATGATGGGATAGATGAGCTTTAAACACTCAGGTATTTTAAAGACCTCTGGGGGAACACCATCTACTCCACTGGCACGATTGGTCTTAATGCTCTTTGCAGCAGCCTTCACTTCTGCAAAGGAGATATCACCAATGGGAATATCTGGGAGTACAGACTCAGACACTTTTACTTCTATAAAGTTATCAGGCAATACCCTGTCATTAGTGAGCAGCTTTTCAAAGTGGGCCTTCCAACCATTGAGGCGATCGGCTGGTGATTCAGCCTTAACCTTGGTGGTTGGTTGGCTTTTTCGACCAGCAAGCAAGTTGATCGATCTCCATGCCTGGGATGATTGCCTGCTGTCGTCAGCATCATTGATGGCATCAACCTGTTGGTTTATTAGCTCCTGTAAATTGACAGAGTACTGCCTGTTCAGGGACCTAGATGCAGCTTTAACTGCATTCTTGGCCGCTGTAGTCTGTTTGAGTCGGGACTCTTTCTGCGCCTTGTAGAGGTCATTTCGGCACTTCTGAATTTTGTTGTCAGTCCAGGGGGCCCGTTTCCTGTTTCGAGGGTATACAGGAACTGTTTCTGCAGCTGCTAACTTAACTGCCTCTGTGAAGGCAGTATAGCCCTCACAGTGATCTGCCGCCTCAAAGGCAAGAACCTCATACATGTTGCTCAGCTGTAGTGTGAAGCTGGATCTCACACTTGGCTGTTGCAACAGAGAGGACCAGTCATGCCGCGGCAAGGCAGATTTCGTTGTTCTGCTAGCACGCAGACTAAGTCTTACCTTGGCCACAATAAGGCGGTGATCACTGGAGAAGGGTCGTAGTGTAAATGCATTACAGTCTTGTATAGAGCTCCTGTATTTCCTACGAAACAGAATATGGTCTATCTGGGACTTGTGACCACTGGGTCCACTATGAGTCCATAGCTTTCCAGTTCACTTCTTGAACTGGGTTCCAGCCGAAAACAATCCATTTCCAGAGATATACCAACAAACAACACATTCGAAAAGAGTAAGGGGGAGCTATGGACCTTTCAATACCCTAATGGAACCAAAGCACAACTGGATTACATCCTTATAAACAAAAAGTGGAGAAACAGCATGATCAACTGCGAGGCATACAGCTCGTTCAACCTAATTGGTTCGGACCACAGAATTGTGACTGCAGAGATCAGACTCAGTTTGAGAGCCAGCAAACCCAGGACAAGCAAGCAAATCAACTATGACTGGGAGAAACTCAGAACTGATTATACGGGGGTGAGACCTGGACACTGACGAAATCACTTGAACACCGAATTGATGGTTGCTACACAAGACTACTAATGGCAACCTAAACATCAGCTGGACACAACACATGCAAAACGCTGAGTTTTTTTCATTTTACATATTTAATCGATGACAATATTGAAAATAGTCAAAATTAAATTTTTTATATTAAAAAAAATGGCAAATACTTTAAGGTTTGAAAAGCACTGTTTTGAGTTCAAAAAACACTCGACGATAGAAAACAAATGTGACCACATAAAAGCCCTTACATCACACCACAAAAATACATAAAAATTATTATAATGTTGTACATTTTCAAAAATTTAACTTTTATTCGAGGTAAACAATTTAAACATCCTCTTAATAGAGATACATAAACAAATAAAGTATGTCTATTCATATGTAACTCAATCAACAGTTATAATCCATTTAAAATTTGTATTTCTTTACACAGTAAGAATTAAATTAGCAATAAATTCTATAGTTGTGATTATTAAAAAAAAAATAAAACATTCATCTGACAGGGAAAGTCGACTTTTGGTACAGTTATGTAACTATGAACTTTAAGTCATAAAATCTAGCACTTTACTGCTTTATATGATTACAATACAAGGCTTTTCAACACACAAAGTAGCCTACCGCGCTACGGTGGTACCAGCGAGGATTGTAAGAGGCGAGAAGTGTATTCTACATTTCTTAACAATAGCAAGTCAACAAGCGCATTTCTTAAATAAAACAATGTTAAAACACTATTTACATATCATATGGTTAAGTTGTGTGAACAATACAACCACACAGCATAAGTCAGTTAGTTAGGCAGTTAGGCCTACCTTTTAACAGTTCTGCAGTTTGTTGTCGATGTCGAACAATATATAATAACTCTTACCTTTAGATTGTGTCCGGTGGGAGCGATGAAGTACAGACAGCAGTGGATGCGGGAATCCGGAATCCCTTTCCGTCGGTTGATACTCAACTCTTCCTCCAAGTATTTGCGGTACTGATCGTTTACATGTTTGATCAAGGCGTCCCAACAGTTGGAGTTGTCAACCTGATCCCCGAATCCTGGCGTGTCCGTCAACGTCAACTTCAGCCGAACCCCGGCCTCTTCGATAACGTGACTAATTGAGTGAATCTCCGTCGTCTTTGGGATATAAATAGCCACGTTCGGCTGCATTTGACTCTTGCGAGAGACTTTGGAGCGAAACAACGTGTTCAGCAACGTGGACTTCCCCATACCGCTCTCCCCGACTATCATTATATTAAACTCGAAGCCGCGTTTCAAAGCTTTCTTCTTCATTTGGTCCTGTATCGTGTCTATTCCTATGTATCCCGCGACTTTGATTGGCTGAGCTGTCGGGTTGGCCACAGCTGCCGAGCCCCCGCTCGGTTTGTTTAGGTTCAACGACGGCATTCGGGAGAGACTCTCGTTGGAGGAGGCGTTGGATTCGGAGCGAGTCGTCGCTGGAACCCCGGTGGTTCCAGCGAGAGTCCCGTACGTCGGGTTGCCGCCGGTTGTCGAAGACGACTGGTACCGAGCGCTCCCGTACCGGTTACTGTACGACATGATGTAGGCCTAATACTGTAATCCAGTAATAATTAACTGATTAATTATGTAACTACAGTACACAGGTACAGCAATAGCAGACAACAGGACAAGTACTACCAACTACCGGTAGCAAATTTGGAGATGTAACAATACTTTAATCAGTTAATAGTCCTGTCTGCCTGTACTGCTGTAGTCTGATAGTACAGTAGCCTGGTACCTGGGTACAGTGGTAGTACCGGTACATATACCGACTAAGGCTGTAAGGTAATAATAATTAGGGGTAAATCTTTTCGACCTACGCGTAGGCCTACGCGTAGCTACGCGTAGCTACGCGTAGCTACGCGTAGCTACGCGTAGTTCGCAACATTGGGTCATATATCACCAGTTTCAGAGTTTTAACAATAACTACGCGTAGGTGCTACGCGACCTACGCATAGGTGCTACCCATAACTATGCCTATACGTCGTTTATCATTAGTAGGCTTACGTATTCCAAGCGAGTCAGTACTAAAATAAGACACAATACGGTATGTTCAATAAACAACCCACAACCATCAAATGCTTTCAACAGTAATGTATCCTATATACCTGTATACTCTATATAGAGGAATACGCGAAAACTACATATTCTTCACTTCATGCGTTGCGGGCGGTAAAATGTGTTAATAATTAATGTTTAGAGTTCAAAAATAGTTTCCAAAGGAAATAGGCCGATGGTTCTTATCGATTCTCTATGCTTTTTATTGCCTTTGTTCACGATAGGGCAAGGATATACTGTATTTAATATGTTAACCCCTTGACAAGGGAAGGGGGAGACTAAATTGTCTACCATGATTGGTTGCACTTGTCATTTGACCAAACAATTTGATTATATGCAGTATTTATCAGCTTTCGCTTAACCTCTTCACCGGTAGACTGGTCGCTTTATTTACTACTATTCAATATTTAAATAATCCAATGGAAACAAAGATACTTGAATCATGAGACGTGAATTTTAAGTTTACTTTTTATTCATCCTCTGTGTTTGTATATGAAAGAGCCGAATATTATTTATTACCAGTGCTGTATGTAGAGATATGAGTTTCCGATTCTGTTATTACATTTGTCTGATAATCAGATACCTGACATATACCGATACTTGCCTAACAACTCAACCCTACCGGACCTGAAATGAAAAATCATTGTTATCAGGACTGCTACGCGTAGCACCTACGCGTAGCTACGCGTAGCACCTACGCGTAGTTTCAAAATACCTACGCGTAGTTCCAAAATAACTACGCGTAGTTTTAAAACACCTACGCGTAGTTGTTAAAAAGGCAGTAAGTCTGGCCCTACCGGTAAATGACAGGAATGGAAGTTACAAACTACGCGTAGCTACGCGTAGCTACGCGTAGGCCTACGCGTAGGTCGAAAAGATTTACCCATAATTAGCTCTCAAATTCTTTTATAATTATTATTAATTAAAAGGGATTTTTACTAATGTGGTTGATATAATTATCACAACTAATATTTTATACAATTTAATACTTACAGTATATTATTGACATTGATATAATATTAATAATATAAGTATCAAATTGTATAAAATATCAGTCATGATAATTATATCAACTGCATTAGTAAAAATCCCTTTTTAATTATAATAATTATAAAATAATCTGAGAGCTAGTTATTATTCCCTTAGTCGGTATATGTACCGACTTTATTATTTATTATTATTATGCAGCAAGCTTCGCCTGTTAATATATTATTCGTGAAATACTTTCGCAGCATACTATTTTCATCCATTGCAGCTGCAGGTAGCATTATCACAAATAATAATAGCGTGGCGCGTGGGTTCATTTAACGTAACTTTTAATGTTACAACGTAACAAACATCATTTGGACTCAGCTCAGCTCAGCTCATTCATGGGTTTTATCGCATATCATTCCTGTAATTAAAAAATCGGGCTCTCGTTCAGAACCTCTGAATTACAGGCCAATTTCCCTAACATCTACAGTAAATTAGCCAAATTGATGGAAACTATAGTGAGAGGAAAAGTTCTGAAGCACGCACGCTCTACCAGTCTAAATTTAATACATCTCGGCAACATGGTTTTCTCAAAGGACTGTTCTATGGACTGGGTTAATATTCGTAACTTCCGAGGGCGAGTACACAGAGTCTACACTGATTTTAATACAGCATTTGACAAAGTTTCCCACAGTAAACTCATTTCAAAACTAGAATCTTCCGGCATTTCCGGGAAGTTGCTGCATTGGATCTCTGAATTCTCCCTCACTAGATATCAACATGCAATTACTGATGGATGTCTCTCTGCTTGTGCTAAAGTTACAAGTGGAGTTCCGCAGGGCGGTATCCTAGCCCCACTACTTTTTATTATTTTTATAAATGACAATGGTGATCTCATTCTGAATCTGTAAACAGATTAGAACGGGTTCAAAGAGAGTTTACTAGGTGGTTGCCTGGGCTCTCTGGTTTAACTTATTCTGGTAGACTAACTAAATTGAACTGCAAATCTCTCGAAGAGCGCAGGGTCAAAATCGACCTCACTGAAATGTATAAAATTATTCGAAGTGGTCAGTCATAAAAAGTCGCTTCTAATTCAAGAACAAGAGGACACCAATGGAAAATAGAGCGACCCCGATCAAATGTTGCTATTCACCAGCATCATTTCACTGTCCGCCATATCCCTACCTGGAGCTCTCTTCCCAATCTCGTAATGTCGCCATCACTCAAAGTATTTAAAAGAACCTGAGCCGTCGGCAATCTTCGCCCGCGTGCAACCTTCGCCCACTAAACAATTATTTTTTTGGTTAGAAAAAGCCGTCTCTGTAATCTGCTCCTTTCCCTCAATTGGCAACAACATCGTTTATTGTTTTGGTTAGAAAAAGCCGTCTCTGAAACCTGCTCCTTTCCCTCAATTGGCAACAACATCGTTTATTGTTTTGGTTAGAAAAAGCCGTCTCTGAAACCTGCTCCTCTTCCCCAATTGGTAACTAAAATGGTTACTAACATGAATCATTGATTTTCTGTGATGGGGGGGTAACAGGAATGGGGGGTAATAGCACTTGGGGGGGGGGGGGGTGGGGGGGTAACAGGAACGGCGGTCAGATCACTATCTGAGACGGGGGGGGTAACAGGACAGGACAGTACCGCGGAAAGCCCTTTATTAGTTCAGCAGATTCACCCCCACTGGGCCCCACCAGTCAGCTAGGCAACGAGCCAAGCCAGACAACCAATATAATCAACTCACATTAACCCCATGGGTGAAGGTGAGTTGATTCCTTTACACTGGCTATCTACATACTTAGTAGCCGAGTCGATAGTCTGGCTGTCTGGGTAGTCTAGGCAACATTGTAGTAAATGCAACTCATGGCTTATCCCACTACTCACTACTGGTTCACGTCAAGTTAAATATTTACATGTTCTGGAATATGGCGTCTGATATGAGCCAAAATACCTTAGAATTACAAATGTGTACCTTACATTTATCATTAGCTTATATTTATAAGCATCGCTTAAAAGTATGGTATTTTATTGCATTTGAATTTATACATCGCTTAAAAGTAAGCTATGTTTTATGAAGTTGACTTTAATAAATCGCTTAAAAGTAAGGTATTTTTTATGAAGTTGACTTTAATAAATCGCTTAAAAGTAAGGTATTTTTTACAAGTTCTCTTAAAACATCACTTAAAAGTAAGCTATGTTTTTTTGTATTTGCCTTGAAAATCGCTTATAAGTAAGCTAATTTTTTGCAATTGCCTTGAAAATCGCTTAAAAGTATGGTATTTTATTGCATTTGAATTTATACATCGCTTAAAAGTAAGCTATGTTTATGTAGTTGACTTTAATAAATCGCTTAAAAGTAAGGTATTTTTTACAAGTTCTGTTAAAACATCGCTTAAAAGTAAGCTATGTTTAAGTAGTTGACTTCATTAAATCGCTTAAAATTAAGATATTTTTTACAAGTTCTCTTAAAACATCGCTTAAAAGTAAGCTATGTTTATGTAGTTGACTGTAATAAATCGCTTTAAATAAGGTATTTAATTGCAGTTTTGTTCCAACATTGCTTAAAATGAAGTATGTGTTTATGCAGTAATATAGTTTAAAGTAAGCGATGTTTTTGACAGTGTCGTTTAAACATAGTTTAAAGTAAGCGATGTTTTTACAGTGTCGTTTAAACATAGTTTAAAGTACAGTAAGCTATGTTTTTGCAGTGTTTTGTCCAATCAAATGCGTTGTTGACAATATCTGCAATTAGTAAATAGATCACAAGAGGGCGCTGTTGAGCAATTGTTGTATTCGTATTTTTCAATATAAGGTTGATGTACTGGATCGCCTAATAGAGGATGGGAATACAGGTAATAGCCCTAGCGCCGCCGATACCAGTACAACACGTAATTCTGGAATAATTGATTTAAATCGAAGCCTCCGTGAATGGCTGCATTGGTTATTAAGTTTACCTATTGCTCGGCATCAAAGTAGCTGCTGCTTATATGTATCATCTGCAATTTGTTGGCACCTCCGTATTAGGCTCTCAATTTCAAAGATGAAATTCTCAGATGACATACCTACTGGCTACTGCAGTACTCTGTAACTATACTGTTAACCGTACTGTCCGTACCGTGTACCCTACATATCAGAAATTCAATTTTGCTGATGGAATACTGGAATATAACAATTGCTCAACAGCGCCCTCTCGTGATCTATTTACTAATTGCAGATATTGTCAACAACGCATTTGATTGGACAAAACACTGCAAAAACATAGCTTACTTTAAACTATGTTTAAACGACACTGTAAAAACATCGCTTACTTTAAAACGACACTGTAAAAACATCGCTTACTTTAAACTATATTACTGCATAAACATATACTTCATTTTAAGCAATGTTGGAACAGAACTGCAATTAAATACCTTATTTAAAGCGATTTATTACAGTCAATTACATAAAAATAGCTTACTTTTAAGCGATGTTTTAACAGAACTTGTAAAAAATATCTTAATTTTAAGCGATTTAATAAAGTCAACTACATAAACATAGCTTACTTTTAAGCGATCTATAAATTCAAATGCAATAAAATACCATACGTTTAAGCGATTTTCAAGGAAATTGCAAAAACATGGCTTACTTATAAGCGATTTTCACGGCAAATACAAAAAACATAGCTTACTTTTAAGCGATGTTTTAACAGAACTTGTAAAAAATATCTTACTTTTAAGCGATTTATTAAAGTCAACTACATAAAACATAGCTTACTTTTAAGCGATGTATAAATTCAAATGAAATAAAATACCATACTTTTAAGCGATGCTTATAAATATAAGCTAATGAAAAATGTAAGGTACACATTTATAATTCTAAGGTATTTTGGCTCAAATCAGACGCCATACTGGAATGATTATTTACGACATTGGCTTCTGCTATCCGTTGCCTACCATTAAGGGCCATTCTATTTTTATTTCAATGGCATTCTCTAATCAGGCATGGTCTCTGTCTATGAATGGTGCTATATGTGAGATATAAATATTTATTGAATAGCCAGAAATTAATAAATAAATGAGGTTGTGAATTAAAGTTGTGAATAAAGGAGGTTGTGAGGTAATGTTCGGTAAATTTCTCTCAACTTGCGGGCCCCCGGTAGCTGCACCGGTTGACCCCCCCCCCCCCCCCCCCTAATCCGTCCCTCCATGGGGTGGCTTTCATACTTCGCACTGCGAGAAGGCCCCACTAATGTGTAATTATGGTCTATTAAATCCAAGTAGGGCCTATTGATTATCTGACTGGCTTATTTCTGTGTAAAGTCTGTCTGAAGGAGTAATAGCAGGCGCATCAATCTAGCCAAAAAATGCGGTCAATCCGTAACAAATTCGCAATTAATCCAAATCAAATTTTTCCGATTCTATATTACCTTGTTAATACCCCAAAGAAGTATATAATAATATATTATGCGGATAAGTTTCAATTTCCTGTCTCTATCCTTAGCAACAAGGATTTTACATAGCAACAAGGTAGCTATTGCATTGGTGTGGTTTTCAACAAACTTAGTGTAGACAAACTTTAGTCCAATGACTATCGATTGACTAAACTATGCACTTCTACATAGTTACCAATTTAGTTTCCATAGCAACGGAAATTTGTACACTAATTTCCTCATTATTTTATTACCATTTTGACTGGTACAAAATAGGAAGCTTATTAACACTACTTCTTTACAAAACGGGGGTATGTAACCAAGCCCATCAGATTTGTCCACCCCAAAAACCCATGTTCCCAAGAAATACCCAGCCATATCCATATGATAAATTATTGTGATTTTTAAACTAAAAAAAAAAATAATTACACCTAAACTCAATTCAGCACTCCCAATTTTATTATGTTAAAAATCTTAGCCAACATTATTATTTAGTGGAAATTATTTCACTTCTCTACTACTTTTTTTTGCATCAGTTACATTAATATATATCGGTTAATTTTTTGGTATATTTAAATATTTGATACCGAGAAATAGCAATTAATGTGTAACACGCCAGTGTAAATATTACTCACTTCCCATTTAATCACAGCTTATTGTGAAATTAATTAAATTATTCTGGAACATTACTAATTTGCTACTTACTCTTCCATACTGTTCCTTTTGTTTGGCTTGTGTTATGCAAATTTACGCGGAATTTCCATGAATAAACATATGATCCGGAAAATAAAATTTTATAGACTTTTTTTTGGTCATTGACCATATAGAATCCAAAATATGTGGTTCGGACTGATTTCGAAATACATGGGTTTTCGCTATATTGACTCGTCTATAAATATTGCCATTTATCATTACTAAGAACATAAGTATTGATATGATATATTACAGTCTATTCTAAAAATCCAAAACAGAAACGAGAGGGATAGCACAGATTTCATTTTTATTTAGAATAAATTCTAGCAATTCGATATTCAGGTATACATTATTATAAGAACATTAATGGTAAAGTACTTGTTACATGAAAAATTTAATGTCTGTTTATTATTTTATTTTTGTTTATATCACAAAATCGAAATCACATTATAACTACACCTGTATCCCCAGTGGTTCCCTAAACGACTGGTGTAAACTCATCATCAAACTGCTTCTCACTGATCTTCCCATGTTTAGCTTTCTTAATCAGCAACATATCCTGACGTAGTTCCTCTAGCTCATCCTTACTGAGAACGCCTCTCGCTTTCTTATTCCGAATACTCAGCCTCTTTCGGGACTTCTTGTCCTGCTTCTTATCATGTATCATCTTTTGAAACTTGTCTCTTTCAAACTCTTTCGACTTCTTTAAAGGAAACACACCTGTCTCACTGAACACTTTCAGTTTAGACTCTCTTAATTTTTGACGCTGTCGGTTTTTAAACTTTATTGTGTCGGTGTCAACTGCCGATGGAGTGAAGTTCTTAATTTCGATTCCCTTTAGTTCCGGCATCTTAGGAATACGTAGCAGACCGAATGCGGAAGCCAAACCTCCGATATCCAACTCTTTAACGCGCAGAAGGTAACTGCATTCGTGTTTACAGTAGGATTGTATGAAGGAGACGAACGCTCTCATCCCCAACTCGTAAACCCCTCGATCCGAGCGCGCTATCTCGCGCGCTAACTCAGTGACGTCACGCAGCTCGTCCACGACGTTGAGTTCACGCAGCGGGACCGAGCGACTCCGAGTCACGTACCCGGGGTACGCCTCCTCGTTGGGCATCGCCAGTAGCAACGCGTTGCCATGTCGACCGAGACGCGCGGTCCGACCGCAACGGTGTACGAACCCGGCGGCTGAGGTCGGGATATCGAACTGGACGACCCAACCGATACTGGGGACGTCGACTCCGCGAGCCATAACGTCGGTGCAGAGCAGAACGACGGGCGTGTAGACAACGCGGAACTTATCGAACACTCGGAATCGTTTCTTCTTCATTTTGCCGTGGAGCGATAAAACATCGATGGGTTTCATTAAACGAGCGATTATTTTAGCGAAATATTCGACTGCGGCGCAGCTGCTAAAGAAAACTAAAACCTTTTCGGTCGCGTGTTTATCGAGAAAATCTACGAGGAAGTTTAATTTATCGGCGGCAGGACATATCGCGTAGTAGTTGGCGAGGTTGGCGGGGGTAGTCTGGGTCGCAGATGAGGACGTTGGTTTCTCAGCGACAGACACCCTCACCGGGTTGCGGAGACCCGCTCGCATTAACGCAGAGACCTTGTCCGTCTGCGTGGCGGAGAACAACCCGGTTCTACGTTGCTTAGGAACCGATTCTAGAATTGTATTTATAGATTCTTCGAAACCCAAATCGAGTAGTAAATCCGCCTCGTCGAGGATCAGGATTTCCGTCGATTTGAGTCCGGCGACGACGCTGAACACCGAGTGGTCGCCGCGTTGCAGCAGGTCGACCAATCGGCCGGGGGTCGCCGTCAGCACGTTGGCGCCGTGGGCCGCCAGTCTACCGAGATCGTCGGTCGGCTTACCGCCGATAACCAGCGCGGTACTCAACCCGCACGCCGACGCCAGCGGAGACACAACCGCGTGGATCTGCGTCGCGAGTTCCCGTGTGGGACTCACGATGAGCGCCCCGATGTCTCGTCGTCGAGGTCGGCGTCGCGATAGCAACTCGATCACCGGGACAACGAACGCGAGAGTTTTACCGCTCCCGGTTACCGCCTCCGCGGCTACGTCCTTGTTGCTAAGCAACAGCGGTATCACGGCGCTCTGCACCGGCGTCATCGTAAGGAAACCTTGGGCTCGCAAGGTTTCTATGACAACCGGAGATAGAGGCGGCACGCAGTTGCTCCATAAAGTGTTGCCTGGAGTTAACGCCATATAATTAAATTATTACAATAAATAATTGATCAATTCCTGTTAGATTTACTGAATTTCATAAATATACAATAAATTAATATTATTGCAGGCAGATGGGATATTTAATACCTCCTATTTGTTTTATATTAATAATTTAATATTCATTAGATACAATTGACAACGAATGTATTTTATTCATTGAATCTTTTATATATTTTTGATATTCCGCATCGCCCATATTATCTATAACAGCATTGTGACTCATCTGGGCCACTGATGATTGGGCTGCTTTACTAGACAGACTGTAGTAGGCGACCTGGGATTTATACAACGCCTCCAACGACGGGACCATGAACTCAATAGTGCCGGCGTAGACTTCGGGGAGTTCTGTCATTAACTGGTGATGCCGCTTCTGGTATTCCTCCTTAGCGAGGGTCAAGGCCTCTCGTCTCTTCTCAATCTCCACCAGATTGGGACCAGTCCGTTCTTTCTCCAGACTTTTGTCCAACTTTATCTGGCACTCGGCGACTTTCTGCAGATTTTGTTCTCGGCGTTTGACGACCTGAGAGATGTTTGGGAAGACCGAGTTCAATGTCTTAGCTGGTTCATAAACAGTGTCGTGCACCATAGCACTGAGTTCCCTTGATGCATAATTTATTGCTCTACTAGAAGTTGATATATTCTGTAAAAGTTTCTGCACTGTAGGCTGGTGGCTCTCTAGAACTTTGGACTCCTGTGCAGAAAAGTCTTGCCAGGAATTCTCATTAATAGCTGCCCTGGTAAAGGCTGAGCTACAGTCCTTGCAGTCGTTTATGATGCGCTTAATGTTATCCTCCAATTGTTCTACTTTCTCCAGATTTGTTTTAAAGAAATTATCAGAATTAATTATCGAACTCCGACTTTTACTGGGTTTAGATCGCTTCCAGCTCATTTGTTGTTTGCTTCCAGGTCGATTTATTTTTCAGTTGATCAGAATATTTACCACATCATGGCCTACTAATGTACTACAATACTATATCACTACCACAAAGGCTACTTTGTACCGGCACTGTGCTTAGTCACCGACAGATCTGCACTACTGTGTACAGTACATTCAACTGCAGAATCAAGAATTGAAGAAAAGCTTTATCTTTTGAGTCAATGGTTGGAGTTGGAGGCGCGCCGCGCTTGAGCAATAAGTACACATTACAGCATTACAATTCTTTTGTATTTAAAGGTAGGCCTACAAATTTTAATAGTGATAGTGGAGTGAATTATAGCGAAAAAAATTTTTGTGCCAGAAGATTTTGTGCGTAACTACGGGTATAGATGATAAAAATCCTATGCTCCAACAAATACGCGGGGCGGAGTGGAATATACAGTATATTAATTTTTGGAAATTCTAAAGAAATTAGCATTATGAATATGAAGCAAGGCGTCTTATAATAAACTAGCTTAGTATAGGAAGCCTTAACAATAACAATAACAATAACATATGTTATTATTTAATAAAATTGGAAAAGAGCAATAAACACAATAACAATAAAAATACAATCACACATCACGTGTAATAGTTAGCGTAGGCCTACTCAATAAAAATATATTAGTGGCACTCAGCCATGCCCGCTACATAAATTTACAAAGGTACTACATAAATTAATTTAATGCAAAATTCCATATAAGTGTAATTACAGTAGGCCCCCCTAGTAGTTCCTGTGAGATATACATGACTACGGTGGCTTAGATGATAGGTCAAATAAATTAATCAACTGCAATATGCAATATGTCAATCAACTATAGTCCTGATCATGAACAATGTACATAAACGTTTTCCACGAACCCTTACAATACTGTAGTACTGTAAATCAACAGGACTTAATGAGGTTCTAAATATGTTAGTAGTGGAAGATATTATTAAATTGTTTGATAAGTTGTTCCAGATATTTATAAAGCACACAGAAAAATGATTTTGTTGGATACAACTAATTGATGTAGGGATTGTAAATTTTTTGAGAGACCTCTTTTGCTACGATTTTGAGACAGACTAAAAATTTCATTTGTGTTGTTATTAATCGTAATTATTTTGTGCATTTCAGTTAGTCAGCTTTAATTCTACGAATTTCCAGTGGTTCTTCATTTAAATGTAACAAGCGATCGCTATATGAATAATTTTTCATACAAAGTAAATGTCTAATAAAATCTCCTTGAACTCGTTCTAGAATGTTGATGTCACGATCAATAGAAGGATTCCATATTGGAGAGTTGAATTCCAGAATAGGTCTTGCGAAAACTTTTAATAAATTGAATTGAAAATTTGCGTTACGGTGACCAAAAGCTCGTCGTATTTGAAAACAAATCTTTCTGGCCTTACCGGAGATCATATGAATGTGTTCGCTGAACCGTAAGTCGGCTGATACTTCAATACCGAGGCCGCGACTGGAAGGTCTATTCGCAATGGTCACGCCGTTCATAGTGTACGAAGGAATACGATCGGATGAAGGAGATTACAAGGAGACAACATGACATTTCAATTTCTTAATATTGGTATGAATATCCACACACTAGTATTATTATAAAACGAAATGTATGTCTATATTATTATGAGAGTTATAAAGGATGAAATAGACTTAAGTGGATGCGAGAACAGCAATGGTGACAGCGATGGTATCTATCGGAACAGGAGAGGTTGCAGAAATGCAAAGGCAGCCTGTCTGAGAGCGGATGAAAGACGTCGGATTGAGACAGTTTAAAGTGAAACCCATTAGAGGTGCATCGAATAACGTAACAACATGTCTGTTGGGTTGATTGGGGGATTTCCAGTTATCTGATGTGAATCAGGTCCGTTCGATAGTATAAGCCCCCCGAATATAATTTATTTGTACGGTGAGTCCTATACAGTAGGCTAATACAGTATTATTATATTGTATTGGTATTGCATTATTTCCCAGCTACTGTACTTATGAGATAAACAAGATGTTCCAAAATATGGTGTATTTAAATATACTGTAATAAAAGGCCTGTGAATAGCTTGCGATGTGCGCGGAGACACTTTTTTCAAATACAAATTTTTCAAATGGCATACATTTAGTATCAATATGCCACAATAATTTAATACGATTGATATTATTGGTCGTTTTAAATAATGTTTTTCAACTTAATATTTCGCTGGATATTATTGATCGATTTAAATAATGTTTCAAAACTGCATTATTTTGCTTAATATTATTGGTTGATTTAAAACATATTGCCTGTTGAATTATTTTGCTTGATATTTATTGCTCGATTTAAATAATTTATATCATTATGTGAAAAGTAGCACTTTTCAGCGTTATGTGACCCGAGTGTATATATTTCCCGTGCGAGCGCATTGGGGTAGGTTTACATAAATAAACAAAGGGACATCGACCCTCAACGTGAACAGTACACTTTCCACACAATGATGAATGTTTAATTAATAGCTTTAATATTGTAATGTTTAGGAATATTACTGAAATTCATATCTTTTTTATGCCGTTAATCGCAGTTACTGTAACAACTGTAGGCCTACGGTACATAATGTTTGGAACACTTACATGGCTAGTTCTCCATCGGTACCAACAAAACGCTATATGAATACACTGGACGCAAATCTCATCTCGGCGAATTAATATCCCGCCTCAAAGTTCTAAATTTAGGGAAAGGAGCAGGTTACAGCGGCACGTTATTTTAACCAAAACAATAAACTAAACACAATAGAACAGGCTACAGTTTTATTTTTGAAAGTCATCATCTGTTATTTGCGTCGAAGTTCCCCTGGAGAGGGATGAATTTTTATTGCGTCCACCCCCCTATCTCATTTTATCAAGACGTTATACTTGTTTAGAACTCATTGCCGCATTGGTCTTCGTACAGTACAGTGGGTACTATAAATAGACTGACATTGTTTATCTTTACGCTCAATTACCCTAACACCCTAAGCCACCGAGACAACTACCGCATAGCGCACTATACAACTTAACGCTCCTCAACACAAAAATGATACAGACAATGACAAGTACTTCATATTAATTAATAATCTTCGGGGATTATATAATTATATAAACAAAAAATATATAAAAGTCATATTCCTAAGATTGGTTACAAAATACTCAATAAATAAGGCCACAAAGAATAACCCGTTACATTAGTGATTAAATTAATTAATAAATTACAGCTGTAATGTATTCAAATATTTATTTTATTACCAATCAAAATATAAAGATTGACCGATCACTTGTTAGTTGTAGTCCCTTATAGTTCACCACGATTACAGATCGAAAGATTGGATCGAAAAGAAAGCGAAAAGTGATCTATAGGAATTCATAGTGTGAATCAACAGTGGTGGTGGACTACACAATGGACGCTCTCCAGATATTTGCAATAAACTGACGATAAATTCTTCCAGCAGGTAAAAATATGAAACTTATACAGAATATAAATGTGTACCGGCATTGTCAATTCCCGTACACTTTTACATCATAAATAAAATAACTGTTAATTCTTGATAGGTTTGGCATAAATAGGCTGGATCCATTCAGTCAAAAACATTAAAACCAAGCCGACCAATATCAGTAGACCACAGAAAACGATCATTATAGTTCTGGGAATCATAACATCATCGTACTTCCGGTAGTCGATCTGCGCTTGTGCGTCTTCGGGATTGGGGGATCTGGGGAGTAAAGTGAGCACTAGAGTTACAACCACAGCAATGGTTACCACCCCTAGTCCAGCGGGCCCCATGCCGCTCCGAGCGAATATTGAAAACATAAACCAACATACAATCCATACCAACAGCAGGACTAGAAACCCCTCTCCTATGTTTATCACTGGTATCATCTTCAATCGATTCGTCGCCGCGTTGAAAGTTATACTCGAATACACCAGCAATGCACCGCCGGTGAAAATCAATATGGAAAATCAGGTAGGCAGAATAAACAAATCCAAATCAGAATATATCACAACGTCCATCCAATATTAATCACCAATAACTGAATAAAGGACTTGAATTGTAATATAAATTATTAAAATAATTCCAAGAGTAAAGAATATACATGAACTTAGTTCGTAGCTATTCATTTCTATAACACTAACAGTGGTCAAATTTCAGAGAAACCAATACGGACGGTAGACTAACTGACTAATGGGGAATATGCTACCGGTCTTAAAATGGTCAACAACTACCGGTAGTCAAATACTGAAACATATTAAGTTAGGGGGGTTGCGATCTTTCTAATTTCATTTCGTTTAAACTATAACAATAAACTAAATTTAGGAAAAATGATTTTATCAAATTTTAAAACCGGTTACCCCTGGCACCGCGACCCCGACCGGTAACATTACAAGGGAAGTCGCTCTGCTACACTGTTACGATGTTCAGAACCGGTTGATATTGTAGGCCTACCTCTATTGCAGTATTGTGTGTAAGAACAGGATGTGGTTCCGGTAACAACAAGCTTACAGCCACAGCAGACACAAGCAGACATCATACGCTTTAGGTTGTTGTTTTTGTTGTCTAGCAACCAAACCCCTCGTATATTTTCGACACCACTTGCTTTGCCTGCCTGGCATACAACCTGTGTATTTTGCCTCCAGGTTGTTTTTAACGAACTAAGAAGTGGCTTGAAGTTGGCTTTAAAATTAATAAACCGGCAAAGTAAAACGCGATCCAAAGGACAGATTAATTATTAAACGGTATAACAGTAAGTTGTTAAAATATTTTATCACTTTTTCTCGTAAAAGAAAGGATTTCCATCATAGTGAATGAGCAATATTGTGAAGGATGTCGACAGCCAGAAACTTCGTGAGAACATATAAAAACTCGGTTCGAATGTAAACGATACGCTGACAACCGACAACCAACCGCCGCCGAGAACGACTAATACTGCATGAAACTGTAACCTGTGTCATTGACTCTTGTTTAATGGTTTATTTACAATAGCCTTCCACAGTAACCTGTTCCTTTCCCTTAAGTCATAAATAAAGATTTATTTATTGGTAGTAATGGTTTGTCGGCTTTGGTTGTTGTCGCAGCGTGGACTCTCCACAGGTTCCACTAAATCCGATACTAAATTATTTGTTATAAAAGTTAAAAAAACGCAGTAAATTATTAGTAGTAAGATATTAAATGGTGCGTAAATGCACCGGGTGGTGGTCAATGTAAGGGATGGGGGTGGGAAACCGCGGTCTAGGGCCATACGAAATAATGACTCATACACATTGTTTGGTTACTAGCGTACTGTAATGTAGGCCTATACCGTGACAGTTTAGCTCACTAGCGTACAAGTGTATCTTTGACAGTGTAGGCCACTAGCGTACAGACCGTGATAGTTTCGTACACTAGCGTACAGACCGTGACAGTGTAGGCCACTAGCGTACTAATGTAGGCCTATACCGTGACAGTTTAGCTCACTAGCGTACAGTGTATCTTTGACAGTGTAGGCCACTAGCGTACAGGCCGTGATAGTTTCGTACACTAGCGTACATACCGTGACAGTGTAGGCCACTAGCGTACTGTGTATCATGACAGTGTACGCCACTAGCGTACAGACCGTGATAGTTTCGTACACTAGCGTACAGACCGTGACAGTGTAGGCCACTAGCGTACTGTGTATCATGACAGTGTAGGCCACTAGCGTACAGACCGTGGTAGTTTCGTACACTAGCGTACAGACCGTGACAGTGTAGGCCACTAACGTACTGTGTATCTTTGACAGTTTCGTACACTAGCGTACAGACCGTGACAGTTTCGGCCACTAGCGTGCTGTTGCTGTACACTGTAAATGTTTAGGTTCGCGAGTTTGTGTACAGTATGGTACATTATATTATTGGGCTACCAGTTTTGTTTCCACCGTTAACGTTATTGGCCACCTGTTACCAACAGTGGACTCAATATAGCTTCTATACTAACGACCCGTTATGCAATACGATAAATGATATAACACGTTCATAAAGTACTGTATGTTGTTCATAGTAAAATTATAAGATTTATTTATTTATATATTCATATTTATTTATATTTATATATATTTATATATTTTTATTGGATTTCCAATCTGGAAAACACAAGCGCAGTTCAATACCACCTACAGTAGGCGCCAAAGATAATTTGATTTATGTATAAACTATTTGTAAGTGATGGGTTTATTAAGTCAAGGGGAACCTTTATCCTACGAAGAAACAAAGAATTATGCGGAATATTTGAAACAAGAAGGAATAAATCAGTTTATAAACGTGTGGAATAAACATTTAAACAGAAAATCCGATGAAATGTTATGGGGGGATGAAATAGAAGGAATGCTCCTAAAGGTTAGTTTAACCAGAGATGGACACGGGCCGGGGTTTCATGGCCCGGGCGCGGCCCGGCCTGTTGGGTCTCGGCCCGCCCCGGCCCGCGGGCTTACCCGGCCTTGTGTCCATCCCTGAGCTTAACTCTAATTGTAAATGTATTAATTTGTTTTAATAAAAAAATACACATTTGTTATTTTTAAATACTTCAACCGCTTTACAATTTATTTGCCTCACATGGGGGATAATATAATGGCACTGTCTGTGAGACTGAGTATATGAGAATCAAGTATCATAAATTAATAACGAATCTGTCTTTAGACTGGTTAGTTTTTGTTTAGAGCTGAGGCGACGAAAAACGATAGATGTATATATGTATTTTTGGTTGGTTGTTTGTATGTATGTATAAACCACCAAATGGCTTCAACTTCAACTTGGAAAATTGTAAACGCGACTATATAAATTGTTATCTAGTAGTTGAGTAAAAAAGTTGGGAACGATTCGATGTGCGATATTCGAAATATTCGCATATTATCAACATTATGGAACGCGAAATTAAATACCCACAGCTACACTTTGTCAGCTGAACAACATTTCACTACTTATTGTTAATTTGAGTTACGTACTACATTATTATTATATTATTATAGTTCTATCTCTATTCAGTCAGTTAGTGTAATGTCAAGCAGTACATCATTTATATATCGTATGTATCTATAGGGCCTAATTGTCATCGTTATAATACTGTCATCAACTCAGGGTAAGCTAAATTGTAATGTAAAGGCTTAGTAGGTTTTGTATATCTGGGACGTTTACAACAGCTGTCGATTACACTAACATAATCAGAAAACTGAACCAGGGTGCCAGCCGGGTACCAACAGCTGTTGGGTAGACGCAATGAAAATTACACAAACTTTCATAGAAGGCTTGACATTATATTGGTTGCTTCCGATGTTTTTTATTAGGTTAACTGAGAATCTACTGTATTAGGTTTAGGGAGAAATATTTTAGTGTTCGTTAATTTATTTATCCAACACAGTAAAACCCCTTCGCAGAGTAAACTGCTATTTGGGGCCGTTTCCCAGCTTGTGGATAAGGATAACATTTCACACATCGCAGTAATTGTGATTATGATTTGTTTGCTTAGGCAAATGTGTATTACATTAAATGGTAGGCAGTTTTTTGGTTGATGCAAGTCATTCTTGGTCTGCATCTTCCAATCCCATCTGTTTCTTGTAGTCTGTGTAAGACAAGTTCGTTTAAAGCCATGTTGATAGATAGCATTTTAGTTGTGTGTAGAACTGAACGCCTAAAGATCACCAAGTACAGGCGATATATAGCCAATATTAATTACATTATTAGATTTATTATATAATAACTACACATCATTGTTCATAAAATACCGCTTTATGGCGTTACTGATGTTGTAAAATAAAAGAGTGAAATAATAAAAAGAGGGCCGAAAAAGCTTTAAAGTAGGCCTACTAATTGAACAATATTAGTTGTATGCATTATGCATTTAAACTTTCTAAAACATCCTTTTAACATGAAAGCATGACATGTTAAATATAAACACTTTAATCTCGTACCAAATTAGTGTAGGGGATAACGCGTCGGGTTGTGAATGTAAAGGCCGCTGGTTCGATTCTGACCTACTGTATTTTAATTTTGTAAGTTTTAGAATTGTGAAATAGTTATTGGGTGTATTCGAATAACGCCATGTGATTATTTATGCTTAAAATGACGCGGTGACATACTGAACATATAATATAGTAAAAGTAATTGTGTGGCGTAGGGACATACTGAGAAATAATGTCGCACTGCGATATCAAGTTGGAAAATATGTCGCCCTGGCGATTTGGTAGAGTAAAAGCTGGCTAGCTCATTGTTGTATAGTTTATTTTTTTCCGGTTCTGGTTCTAGTTGATTGTTTTGGTTATAATCTGTTCCTTTCATATTTATATATAGTTTGACCACAATAGTCGAGAAGTGAAACTGCTACTGAAGGCCACCGAGTCTCTAAGTAAGTTACAGAATACTAAAGATTCGATGCACTTCTGTGAACATTGCGAGTTTATGTTGGAAAGCACTCCGCGATTCCCATTCGATGGAAATATAAGGAATGTACACAACGTCGGTAAGTCGCTAACGTACGAACCTAGATCGGAAATATAAGGAATGTACACAACGTCGGTAAGTCGCTAAAGTATGAACCTAGATCGGAAATATAAGGAATGTACACAACATCGGTAAGTCGCTAAAGTACGAACCTTAGATCGGAAATATGAGGAATGTACACAACGTCGGTAAGTTGCTAACGTACAAACCTAGATTGGAAATATGAGGAATGTACACAACGTCGGTAAGTTGCTAACGTACGAACCTAGATCGGAAATATAAGGAATGTACACAATATCGGTAAGTCGCTAACGTACGAACCTTAGATCGGAAATATAAGGAATGTACACAACATCGGTAAGTCGCTAACGTACAAACCTTAGATCGGAAATATAAGGAATGCACACAACGTTGGTAAGTCGCTAAGCTAACGTATGAACCTTAGATCGGAAATACTGTATAAGGAATGTACACAACATCGGTAAGTCGCTAACGTACAAACCTTAGATCGGAAGTATAAGGAATGTACACAACATCGGTAAGTCGCTAACGTATGAACCTTACTGTAGATCGGAAATATAAGGAATGTACACAACGTCGGTAAGTCGCTAACGTATGAACCTTAGATCGGAAATATAAGGAATGTACACAACATCGGTAAGTCGCTAACGTATGAACCTTAGATCGGAAATATAAGGAATGTACACAACGTCGGTAAGTCGCTAACGTATGAACCTTACTGTAGATCGGAAATATAAGGAATGTACACAACGTCGGTAAGTCGCTAATGTATGAACCTTAGATCGGAAATATAAGGAATGTACACAACGTCAGTAAATCGCTAAGATAACGTATGAACCTTAGATCGGAAATATAAGGAATGTACACAACATCGGTAAGTCGCTAACGTATGAACCTTAGATCGGAAATATAAGGAATGTACACAACGTCGGTAAGTCGCTAAGCTAACGTATGAACCTTAGATCGGAAATATAAGGAATGTACACAACATCGGTAAGTCGCTAACGTATGAACCTTAGATCGGAAATATAAGGAATGTACACAACATCGGTAAGTTGCTAACGTAGGTTCCACCTTGGTGTAGTGGTTGCATTGAATTCACATCTCCTGTAGGTCGTGGGTTCGATCCTCACATGGGCCAGGGCAGTTTTCGTTTCGGCACGAATGCTTTAAAGGGACCAGCCAGGGCGCATCTCTGCCTTGCATCCTTAAGTGGTAGCTAAATGAGTACTGGAGTTTCCTCTGGGGAGTAAAGTTCTGGGGGGACCGCACTGGAAATAAGTCGTCAGACTTTGTGCGTAATCCCTGGCCTAGCGGCCGAAGAAAATTTACTTAACTTTACTTTTACGTACGAACCTAGATCGGAAATATAAGGAATGTACACAACATCGGTAAGTCACTAACGTATGAACCTAGATCGGAAATATAAGGAATGTACACAACGTCGGTAAGTCGCTAAGCTAACGTATGAACCTTAGATCGGAAATATAAGGAATGTACACAACATCGGTAAGTCGCTAACGTATGAACTGTTAGCTTATCCAATTCCGCTAACACAAACCCATAGAGTGAGCCATAAAGCAATATTGGGAGCACGAGGTTGATTACCAATCAACCTCGTGTCAGCCCAGTAAACGGGGACAATAGGCCCCAAAGGAGACACACACAATAGGGGTCAGGGGCCAAACCCCTAACCGAGAGAGAACACAGGGAGTGAAGGGAAACACTCCAAAGGGTGCCAACAGGGATATCAACCAATCAGAGGGGGGAAAGGCATCGATTGAGTAGCAATAAGGCCACCGTGCAATATAACCAGTAACCTGTAATCATATCAGTTCAGTTTACTCAGTCGGATCAGTAGGGTGGAACGGGGACTTCTGTCACCGTCCGCTACCGCCATTATATATTACCTGTTGTGTCATACTATACTATACTGCTATATATCTCAGACTATTATACCTTTATGCATATTACCGAACATCAGAACTCTTTTACCTTTCACACACGGCGGGGACGCGTGGATAGAAAACCCAACGGATAAACCGGGATCCGTAGATCCCGTCACAGTGACAGAATCAGATCCGCCCAGCTGCCCTGACAGTGACAGAACTAGATCCGCCCAGCTGCCCTGACAGAGATAGAATCCTAGCAGCTGCCCTAACAGTCTGACAGTGATAGAACTAGATCTAACCAACTGACAGACTGTGGCTGCCAGCTACCAAAGGCGAGATGAGTCGAGAGAGAGGAACGACACCGCCGCGGACCCCGGACGACGATCTAACGATCCGCGAGGCCACGGCGAGACGATACGAACCCACGACGCCGGTCGATGCTACGCCGACCACGTCGACGCACGTTGATGACGTCACGTCGATAACGAGCGACCCGGCGAACCAAGGTGTGGGGGGTCGTCTACAAAGAGAGATCGAGTCGAGAGGAGAGAAGAAAGACGAGTCGACACGGAAGGAGGGTCGATATGCCGATGTCGCCGGTCAGCCACAGACCGAGGGCGACGAACGGCCCACCGGAACGGCAACGGTGGAGCCGACGGTACGACGCCGAACCCGGAGGGAGAGAGGAGAGGTCGGCGACGAGGATGTCGGGGTTTCTGATCGACTTCGACGAGCCTACGCCGCGACCCGGGAACAACTGAAGGAAGTTAGAGGAGGGGCTGAGATAGACCAGGTGAAGTTGAGGAGACGACTAGGTGAGTCGAACAGATACTTTGATTACCTAGTGCGTTCTGGCCAGGGAGAACTAGCCAGCGAGAGAGCGAGAGGGGTTGCCTTCGAACTGTTTGGGCTATGGGAACGTAGGGGTATGGGGCCTGGTGTAGTGTACATAGGGCCATACTTAGTCGATGCCAGGGAAGTTAAGTTAGTGGGTTGGAAGAGACCTGAGGAGGGCGAATCCGAGGTTAGCTCCGAGGATTCGGTCTCGTCGGTCAGCGAGGACCCCGGAAAGCGGGGGAAAGTTAGTAGGACGGAGGGGCGGCGGGAGTCCGTCGCAACCTATAAGTCTGCTACATCCTCCGCAAAAGAAAGACGGGTGCGAGAGAGTGAACGCATGGCATATAAATTAAAAATGGAAGAATTAGAGTGGCGACTGAGGGGAAGGAAGGAGCGAGAGAGTGAGCGTGAGGCAAGAGAACAGAGCGTGCGGTACACGTACAGTACGTACAGCAACCGTACGGGCGAGGGGGGTAGTAGTAGTGCGTTAGGAAATATTGGTATTAATAGTACCGTAGTAAATAACCCTAATCCCTTTATTACAGGAAATATTTTACCCAGTAATTTAAATTTAAATTCAAATAATAATATTAATTCAAATATTCAGAATAATTCAAATAATTCTAATTTAAATAATTTAAATCCCGTTTCAAATTCTAATAATTTAATTGATTTAACAAATAATATTGGGAATGGTGCTATTAATATGAGCGTGTCGGACGTACATAACCCGGCAGACGGGGGCCTGGTAGGCCACGTAGTTAGTAGGCAGGAGGTGGCAGGGTTGAGCCAACCCGACGGCGGCCTGGTAGGCCACGTAGTTGGTAGGCAGGGGGTAGCGGGGTTGAGCCAACCCGAAGTGGGCCTGGTGGGCCACGCAGTAGTAGAGAGAGAGGCGGGGGTGAATAGACCCAGCCGTAGTAGAGACAGTGCGTCGACTAGAGAGGGGTGTAGAGACGAAGTGAGAGATAGTGAAGTTAGATGTGGGGGGGGGCTACGGGCGCCCCACCACAGAAGATTAGCGGCGAGAGAAAGGGGGTAGAGAGTGTCCGACAAGAGGGACGCAGAAGTGTAGTAAGAGATAGCGAAGTTAGAAGTAGCGGGTGGGGGGGGAGCTACGGGCACCCTACCGCGAGAGATTAGTAGCGAGAGAGGGGGGGCAGAGAGTGTCCCACAGGCGTCAGCGGATAATGCGCGGGCCGAATTAGGTAAACCGCAACACCCGGCGATGGAGAGTGATAGGGGGATTGCGAGTATCCCCAGCGGCGTGCGATCGAGCAGAGAGAGACAGGTTGACGTCGCGAGAGGGCGGGCGACGGAACGTCGAGCCCAGTTAGAAGAGAGAAGATTAGTAGAGTTTAATAGAGAGGTCGAAGATAGGAGAAGATTAGTAGAGTATAATAGAGAGGTCGGAGATAGAAGAAGATTAGTAGAGTTTAGCCGAGAGGTCGAAGAGAGAAGGAGTGAAGATAATAGGAGAGTCGTTGCTAGGGGCAACCGGAGAGCGAGGACGGATAGCGAGCCGTCGCTAGTAGAGATGGAGTTAGGGAGTCAGTGGGGTCGAACTTCGGGAGATTGCCGTCGCCCCGGAGAAACGCACCGCACACCAGGAGAGCGGTACAGGACGTACCGGTACGAAGAAGAGAGCAGGATAGGGGATCGAAGAGAAGCTTCCCGACGGGATGTAGCTGCCGATCGAGAGTACGGTAGTCGCGGGGAGATTCGAGATTCGCGAAGAATAAACTTCGATTCGGAAGGGCACATGCAGACTGCAGGACATACTGTAGGCCTTACTGCACATACTATTATAGGCCATGCTGGGAGAGATAGAGTAGGCGATAGGGTAGCGCGGACGACGGGATTAAACCCAGAAGTCGCGGAGTACATACCGGTAGGTAGGCAAGAAGTGAATAGGCCTATATCGGTACCGGTACAGCAGCATGACTATAATTTCCAGGGACACAACATATATCCAGGGGGGGGGGGGGGATTATTGCAGATAGATGTATGGGCCCCAATATATTAACATCAACCCCAGTACTAAACATACCGGTGGGAAGGGGACAGGGTGACATTCCCCCATCACAATATCAACAATATACCCCAATAGGAGCGAGAACATCGAACCCCTTGGACGAGAACAGATCGTGCGACACGGAAATATGGAGGGGGCCGTTACCCCCAATGATATATCCGACGCAACAAATTAAATCAACAACAGATAGGACGGACGGACCGCACCCAATAGGGGAGTCTATACAACATCCATCGAACCCATTAGAAGCGCAAGCGATGGGAATGGCCACATTGATCGATGCGTTAAAAACTAGGATCGAGTTACCACCTGTGGAACCATTTAAATTCGATGGGAGTAGGCCGGAAGAATATCTACAGTTTCGGCGCATGTATAGTAACGAAATATTAAGTAAGAACTTGACGCAGGCGGAGTGCCTAAAATATCTGCAAGTATATACAGGAGGCCCAGCATACGACATCGTGAGGCAATACCAGGGCATCGAGGGCGGCTTCACGACAGCATGGCGGGCGCTAGATAGGGAATACGGGCATCCGGCCAAGATCATCCGGCAAACCCTGAGAGGCATAACATCAGATGGCCTACAGGACAATCCCGTTAGCATAAGGACCTTTGCAAACAAGGTCGAGAAGGCGTTAATCGTGTTAAAGACGCTAGACGCACCATACGAACTCAACGCGTCTAACAACATCACCACGATAGCGCAGGCACTGCCGATCTGGTTACGAAGGAAGTGGAGGAAGATAGCCTTCTCCACACGGGAGAAGAAGGGTGCGGAACCGGGCTTAGAAGAGATGTCGAGCTTCCTCAACTATGAAGCCGAATTAATAACAGACCCAGTCTATAGCGAGGATAGTTTGGGGACAAGCCATAAACCCGAACATAATCCGATGGATCCATTCTCAAGAGTAGGACAATCACTACCACATGCGGCCACACAGGGGACTGCTAGTCCACAGTTAGCTGGTAGCAGGGCCACACCGTGGCGGGGACAGGAAGAAAATAACACCATAAATAAACATAATCCCAATATACCCAGTAGGCCGAATACAGACAACCAAAACACTAAATCGGTACATATAAACCTACGCGCGATACGTGAGGGACTATACAGGGAACGCTATGATCCAGGATTCGAATGTCAATTACATCGGGATGGAACACATAAGACCAGGAGTTGTAAGCACTGGCAAGCGTTGCCCAAACAAGATCGTATAGCCTACACAGACGCAAACGGACTATGTCATCGATGTGTGGTAGAAGGACACAGGTCCGGAGAGTGTAGAGAGACAGCAGTTAGAGAGTCCGAGACTGGAGGCCAGGCAATGGCCACAAGCACGACAGAAGAGGAGAAGAAGAGAAAAGTACTACTCGGGGTAGTACCAGTAAAGATATCAGGAGAGGGCGGTCGATCAGTAACGACGTTAATGCTGGTCGACAGCGGAGCAGCCTTCACGCTGGTGGAGAACTGGGTGGCCGAAGAGATAGGGCTAAAGACGAGGCCGAACAGAATGGCGGTAACTACCGTCTCGAGTAAAGATGAGGTCCTGGAGACGAGGATGGGGCGGTGCAGGATAGCAGCGATTGCACCGGGATGCGACTATGGGGCGACGATCGACCCCATCCACGTCATCGAATCGATAAACATCAACGCCAGGCGACCGACCAACATTGAGGTCGAACAATACAGATTCCTGGACGGTATCGATTTCTCAATACCAAAGGTGGACGTTAGGAAGGTGTCCATTATAGTAGGAATGGACTGCCCGACGGCCCATGAGAGGATGAAGACGGTCTTCGGCGAAGACAGGCAGCGGGACCCGACGGCGATCCTCACGCCGTTCGGATGGACGCTTAGCGGCCCAGTTAAAACCAAGATCCCATGCAGTGTGACAGAGACATCAGGGTGCATGTTACCAGGCACCGCAGGCGCAGAGGACCAAGAGGAGAAACAGCAGGAGATAGTAGAGCCAGATAGGGAGGTGACAGTAAGAAAGTGGGCAGAGGAGAGTAGGTTTCCCAACAAGCATCGGTATGGAGATGGAGCGGAGCGGACAGCGAGGTGTCCGGAGGACAACACTCCGGGGGAGTGCCCGGAGGAGTGTCGGAAGGAGTGTCTAGAGGAGTGTCCAGAGGAGTGTCCGGAAGAGACGCAGGTCCAGTTTGGAGGCATACCGACAAGGGGGAAGTCGAGAAGGAAGGCAGGATGGAAAGGGATAGGACTATTATTCTACCTTCTGTTCTGCCTGTTCTTTCACTTTCTATTCATTCTGCCGGCGGGAGACAACAAGGAGAGAGGTGGCATTTTGATGCCAGGAGATGAGCTAGTTAGGAAGACGGTGGAGAGACCCAACCTTAGGGTGGTGAAAGAGGGAGAGCCAATTCCTGGTCAGTTGGAGTTGGCGGGGAGAGCGTGGCGAAGAGTAAGAGGACGTATAGGAGGGCAGTGGGAGAGTGCCTACTGGAAGAAGGGGCACCTGAAAGTTTAGTCGTCCAAGATTTTGGACTGAGGGGGGTGGGAATGAGGGCGAGACGCCCTTCCCACATATAAATAATTATTTAATAAATAATAAAATTAATTAAATAATAGTTAGAAGAGATAGTAAATAGTAGTCAGGAGATAAGTTAGTAGAAGTAAGTAAGTTAGAAGGCGGCGGGGTAAGGGAGTGTGGCATATTGTCATGCCACGAGTAGTAGTAGGGGGGTTGTGGGCACCGGAAGCGCCACGTAGAAAGTAGTAAGAGAGAGTGGTTGTGGGCACTGGAAGCGCCACGTAGAAAGTAGTAAGAGAGAGTGGTTGTGGGCACCGGAAGCGCCACGTAGAAAGTAGTAAGAGAGGGGTTGTGGGCACCGGAAGCGCCACGTAGAAAGTAGTAGCAGGGAGTGGTTGTGGGCACCGCAAGCGCCACGTAGATAGAGGTATTAGTGGAGGTGGAGATGTAGATAGAGTACAGTGGTAGAGACGGGCACATAGGGTGCCAGCTAGTAGAGTTAGAGATAGTAGAGAGTTAGTAGAGTTAGAAAGATAGTAGCAGAGTAGAAGCAGTAGTAGAGTGGTTGTGGGCACCGTTAGCGCCACGTAGATGGAGGAGTTAGTAAGAGGGTACGTAGTACCGGTTGTGGTTGTGGGCACCGTTAGCGCCACGTAGATGGAGGTAGAGTTAGTAAGAGGGTACGTAGTACCGGTTGAGGTTGTGGGCACCGTTAGCGCCACGTAGATGGAGGTAGAGTTAGTAAGAGGGTACGTAGTACCGGTTGTGGTTGTGGGCACCGTTAGCGCCACGTAGATGGAGGTAGAGTTAGTAAGAGGGTACGTAGTACCGGTTGAGGTTGTGGGCACCGTTAGCGCCACGTAGATGGAGGTAGAGTTAGTAAGAGGGTACGTAGTACCGGTTGTGGTTGTGGGCACCGTTAGCGCCATGTAGATGGAAAAGAGTTAGTAAGAGGGTACGTAGTACCGGTTGTGGTTGTGGGCACCGTTAGCGCCACGTAGATAGAGTTAGTAGAAAGTTAGAGGCTTTTAGTTAGAGCTAAAAGTAGTAAGAGTTAGCAGAGAGTAGAGTAGAGTTAGGAGTTAGTTAGAGTTAGAGAAGTTAGATAGTTAGCAAGTTAGACCTTAGATAAGGTAGATAGTATGATAGCACAGGGGTAGCATTAGAGATCAGGGCCTTAGGGAGTGGCAGAGAGTAGAGAGGAGATAGTGAGAAGAGCTGTTGGCGAGAAGTTAGAGTGCGATTCAGGTGTGGGGAGAGTGTAAGAGTGGGGAGAGAGCGAGTTGAGTTAGAGAGCGAAGTTAGAGTGGCGAGAGTGTTGGGGAAACAAAAATTGTGTGAGAGAAGCGCACGATCGGCCCGACACGAGACGCCAGAGGGTAGTGACATCATACCCATAGGGAGCGGCCTGGAAAGCCGACTCCAAGAAAATAACCCCACCCCAGACCCGATAATAGATCGAGTTCCAGCGGAATTGTAGCGCACTTTAATTGGATGCTATCTTCTTACCGGGAAGATAGCATGGGGGGGAGTGTTAGCTTATCCAATTCCGCTAACACAAACCCATAGAGTGAGCCATAAAGCAATATTGGGAGCACGAGGTTGATTACCAATCAACCTCGTGTCAGCCCAGTAAACGGGGACAATAGGCCCCAAAGGAGACACACACAATAGGGGTCAGGGGCCAAACCCCTAACCGAGAGAGAACACAGGGAGTGAAGGGAAACACTCCAAAGGGTGCCAACAGGGATATCAACCAATCAGAGGGGGGAAAGGCATCGATTGAGTAGCAATAAGGCCACCGTGCAATATAACCAGTAACCTGTAATCATATCAGTTCAGTTTACTCAGTCGGATCAGTAGGGTGGAACGGGGACTTCTGTCACCGTCCGCTACCGCCATTATATATTACCTGTTGTGTCATACTATACTATACTGCTATATATCTCAGACTATTATACCTTTATGCATATTACCGAACATCAGAACTCTTTTACCTTTCACACACGGCGGGGACGCGTGGATAGAAAACCCAACGGATAAACCGGGATCCGTAGATCCCGTCACATGAACCTTAGATCGGAAATATAAGGAATGTACACAACATCGGTAAGTCGCTAACGTACGAACCTAGATCGGAAATATAAGGAATGTACACAACATCGGTAAGTCGCTAACGTATGAACCTTAGATCGGAAATATAAGGAATGTACACAACATCGGTAAGTCGCTAACGTATGAACCTTAGATCGGAAATATAAGGAATGTACACAACGTCGGTAAGTCGCTAACGTACGAACCTAGATCCCTCAACCTTGGAGGGCGAATAAAATCACGTACCCCATACTTACGTTCTGCTCTCATTAAATGTTTGCGGCGATATAACAGCTTCTTGTAGGGCGGCTAGGGGGTCTCTGGATGCATTCAAAATAATCCCATTCAATGACAACGATTGAAATTTACAGAATTTATTGTTTTGGTTAGAATAACGCCTTACCATACGAGGTATGTATTCGACGAAGATGGTATTTCCATTTATAATTATTGCCTGACAGCCAGATAGGCCTACTGTATTACCTACCGGTACGCGGGGTATTGCTATTAATAACCAGTAGCTATAAACTATTAACATGGTTCCAAACGACACCATAAATATAAGCTAACTTTTTTATAACATTAATTGTGTCATTTGTACATTTATTTTATACATCAACGAATTTAATTTGTGCAGTTTCTAATCACTTATAATATATATACAATCATTTCGTAATGTTACAATTATGGAATAATATTACATACATACTTGTTGCAAAGTATTTTACAGTGTTCTGGTCCTCGTGGCTTTATTTTCACTCATTCACTAACGTTCGTTCGTGTAACAAAGCCACTCGGATCATCACACTGTAAGTGCTACTTTACACACAAGTATGTAAATAGTTATTACAATGAGAATCGTAATATTTAAATTGTAGTGACAATAACGCTTTACGAATATTTTATGATTTACTGAATCATGTCAGCACATTATATATTATTATTACAGAATTGAGTATGTCTGCCCGTCGCCAAGAGATAATTAATATTTTAGATACAAATTCACATTATATGTTGATTACCACCTTTCCTCTGATTGGCTGCAAGGGTTTTACCTACCCCAATTATCTGCCACGGCCAGAGACATCAATATCCCACAGTATAATGTTCCCAGACGAGGCGATTTGTCAGAGTCACCCGAGGTTTACATTGATGCAAAGCAACGCACGAAAGCGGAGAGAGGATAACATTAACATACAGGTGGGTAGCTGCTTCGTTAAGGATTGAGAGGTCGCGATCGGCTAAAGTAACATTTAATGGAAGAAAATATACTGTTCCTATAGGTACAGCAAAATGGCTTGTACTATGAAACATCAACAGAGTATTTTACTACTGTACCTATACCGGTATCGCACATGTATTAATCAACATTATTTTAGGTGCCAATATATAAAGATGAACAAACTCCAAGCCCATTCATAGATCCTGACCTTGGAGAAGATCACCCACGTTGCAGAGAGGATCACATATATATGGATTCATTTGGTATAGCCGCGGGAAATTGTTGTTTACAGGTAAATGCGCTTAATTCACTTATATTATCTGTTTAGAAAATAAAATACTCGAATATGCCCAAGGCTAGTCATGTTTTTATTTTCTCAATACATGTTCCTTTGTATTAATTGTCACTATCACTCATGTTCGTGTTATTTTATCTCCCTACAAATTATTATACAGGCCTAGGCAGTAGACATTGCATTTATAAGGAACAAAAATATATTTCTATATACGATATTGTTAACAACATCGTTTATTGTTTTGGTTAGAAAAAGCCGGCTGTGTAACCTGCTCCTTCCCCTCAATTTGTAACAAAATCGTTTAGTATTTTGGTTAGAAAAATCCGTCTCTGTAACCTACCACATTGTTTTTTGTTTTGGTTAGAAAAAGCCGGCTCTGCAACCTGCTCTTTCCCCTCAATTGGTAACAACATCGTATTTTGTTTTGGTTAGAAAAATCCGTCTCTGTAACCTGCTCATTTCCCCCAATTGGTAACGAAAATGGTTACTATCAGGAATCATTATCGGTGACGGGGGGGGGGGGGGGGGGGTGGGTAACAGAAATGGGGGGTAACACTACGGTACTCTATTTTTCTGACCTAGGCCACTTTCCAGACTCCCAGTTTGACGGAAGCTCGGTTTCTTTACGACCAACTGCTACCGCTGTGCCCCATAATGTTGGCGCTGAGCGCCGGCTCACCTGTATGGAAGGGCTACCTGGCTGACACAGACTCGAGATGGAATGTATTCGTAGATGGAGTGGATGACAGAACTCCGCAGGTAGGCGGCCTATTACTATATATGGAGGCTTTATATTAACGAATAATGTGAAATACTGCGTTATTCCGGAATCATCCGGAATACGCTGTTGTGTTTAGAGTTTTCCATTCAATGAAAACGATTTACCCCCCACACCCCCCCCCCCCCCCCCCCCCCCCCCTCCTCCCGTTCATGTGGTCGAATACAATTTTAAACGTTTTTAAAGTGAAATTTTTAAACTAAAATTTCTTCGGCCGCTAAAACGAAAACTGCCCAGGCCCATGTGTTGGTTGAACCCACGACCTCCGAGAGATGTGAATTCAATGCAACCACTACATCGAGGTGGGACCTTTAATAACTTTACTGAAGAATTAATCTACATTTATTTATATTATTTATATAAGTAGGCCTATTCTTTATTGTTTTTTATGATGAAGGAGAGGGAGCTAGAACCCTTGTCAGAAGATCGATTTGTTATACCAAACAGTCGCTGTGGTTGTAACAACAGTTATTTATCTGAAGAAGGGTCAACTTATAATGACATTCCATTGCTTATTAATGAAAGGTAAATTACTGTAGGTATTAATTATATTATACTAAATCGTGGATTAAACTCATTATTGTAATATAAGTTTAATGTGGTCTATATCACGTAATCGGTTTATAATAATAATAATGCTATATTTCAGTCAACAGGCCTTTATCAAGCAGTAATCAACTATGCGTCAACTATTCAAATTATATTACTATGATTGCTCCCGTAACCTGGGCGATGAATTATCTTAGAAGTAAACTCATTATTCGGTTATATTGAAAAATATCGAGACATGAAAAATATCGAGAGTAAAAATAACGCGAGTAAAAACATCGAGTGTTGAAAAATAACGATAATATCGAGAGTTCAAAAAATATCGAGAGTAAAAATATCGAGGGTAAAAATATCGAGAGTAAAAATACCGAGTGTTGAAAAATATCGAGAGTAAAAATATCGAGAGTAAAAATATCGAGTGTTGAAAAATATCGAGAGTAAAAATATCGAGTGTTGAAAAATATCGAGAGTAAAAATATCGAGTGTTGAAAAATATCGAGAGTAAAAATATCGAGTGTTGAAAAATATCGAGAGTAAAAATATCGAGTGTTGAAAAATATCGAGTGTTGAAAAATATCGAGAGTAAAAATATCGATAGTAAAAATTTTTTAAAATAAGGGTTGTATGATAATTTTTTTACTAAAAATGTTCTAGAACAACAATATTTATCAACATTTGGTAGCTTATACAGTACGTGTTCTAATATAATATTTAACAATATTTATAATATTTATCAAAATTTATAGCTAGCACGTCTTTTATAATATTTATTTAAAAAATAGCAAAAACTAGCTAGTATAATAAATCTGGTAAATGGGTACCCAAGGTGTATTACATAATGCTATTCACTTGCACTGTTGTAACCCATGCACTGCAATATTGTTCCATAATTCTAAATAAAATGCTCAAGCAAAATGCAATATTTTTACTCTCGATATTTTTCAACACTTGATATTTTTCAACACTCGATATTTTCAACACTCGTTATTTTTACTCTCGATATTTTTACTCTCGATATTTTTCAACACTCGATATTTTTACTCTCGATATTTTTCAACACTCGATATTTTTACTTTCGATATTTTTCAACACTCGATATTTTTACTCTCGATATTTTTTAACACTCGATATTTTTACTCTCGATATTTTTCAACACTCGATATTTTTACTCTCGATATTTTTCAACACTCGATATTTTTACTCTCGATATTTTTCAACACTCGATATTTTTCAACACTCGTTATTTTCGATATTTTTCATCTCGCGTTATTTTTACTCTCGATATTTTTTAATCACGTTAATTTTCAACACTCGTTATTTTTACTCTCGATATTTTTACTCTCGTTATTTTTACTCTCGATATTTTTCAAGTCTCGATATTTTTCACCATTACCCATTATTCATACACACGTTTTTAATTTTGGTTATTTTCATAATTGGCCAATTAAAGTCCCTGTTTTATGATTCTTCTATTTGAATCTCACCAGCTGGTATCGGCCTTCTACATCGATATTATTCTTACGGTGTTGAATTGAATGTTAATATATTTAATTTAATACAAATTATAAATCAGAGGATTGTTGAACGTCTATTAATTGCACTTAATAAGTAATACAATAGTCAGGTAATACAGCATCTTGAAATAAATTCTACCAGTTTATGTATGAAACCATTCCTCCCATCAGCAGTTCCTTCACTTTTCTCCTAGAGATACTCTTTGATGGTTTGGAGATCTTTCTCGATATCTTCTGCGGGCATCAGACTAGCGGCGGCGGCTGCCGCCATCGCGGTCCACCGCGCCAAGGTACCGTCTGAGTCGCAAACGGTATTACAGAACGAACACAGTCTGCAGTACGAGCAGTACTTGCAGGTTACCGGGCACTTCCGCTTGGGGGCGCCTGGAATAGCCTCCGCATCGCAATCCACGCACTCAATATCGCAACTCTTGCAATGTTTGCAGTACTTGCAATACTTGCAAAAAGCTCCGTACTCTTTGCCCTTGTCCCCATCACTACCTTCCGTGCCCGCTGCTTCGTTGCTGGGCGACATTGTATCTTCGTCTGAAACGCCACCGGTGTCCTTACAACTAGTTTCCGATAGTGAAAGTAAAACTAGTAGTAGAACCGACCAAACTATAATTATTAACTTCATCCCGAAATATATGTTCGATCTATGGTTTTCTGACTAAACGATATATTAATGTACATAAAGAGGTTACACTTAGTTAGGCGACACAATAATATAAACCTTCAGCCTCACTGTAGTATTTCTTTATAAAATTTATTTATTATATATTTATTTATAATATTGTATATATAATAATATTTTTATATATTTTTTATATATATAATAATTTTTTAATATTATATTATATTTATTTATGTGTCGATTAACTATTAATTCAAATAATTCAAATCTTATTACTGATTCTAAACCCGTAATATTCTGAATTACTGCACACCCTCTTATCGACTAGACCAGAATTATTCTAGAATTGGCATAAATATATTTAGATTAATTTCCCTGACTACGCCTATATTTGAGCCAAATCAAACAAGAGAATGTAGTTTCATATAATATAAATAATGTTTCACCTGCATATAAAGTATAAACTCAAAGCAATAAAAAAACATTGGAAAACTTTCCAGATAGCGAGCTTGTGAAACACTGAATTTATTTAAATATCGTCAATCAAATTTCCATCATAAAACAATTGGAATATTATTATTATGCCATTAAAACTCAGTAGCTAGCTATTTCACGGTAACTAATCTTATGAAACATATTGTTAGTAGTTGCCTAATATCCCTGGAGTAAGTAGATTCACGTTGCTATGAAACCAGTAGATGAGTATATAATATACAGCGATGTGCTCAGAATGGGAGCCTATGGGTGCCACACGCATACAGTAGTACACAATAAAGGATAGAGGACACGTGTACGGAAGGGAAGGGAAGACGATCAATGCGTGGTTACTATAATAGCCGATAAAACTGCGCGACATTTTTATAAAAATGTCGCAACTCTATGATGATTACTGCTAATTTGTAAGATCCAAATATAGAACATGCAGATAACCAGCTATCCATGTGCTGTGCAGCCCGAAGGTCCCATACGTTTTACTTATTCTTTTGGGTTCATTACAATTCGTTGCACTCTTCTGTCTAACTAGGTAAAAACATAATCAAAAGCAATCAGATACATACAGTAGGCCTACTTACATGAGTAGTTAGATGTCTTTGTATTCCTGCATCTTTCCCAACCCTTACAGGTATTATCAGCAGATGCTAACAGCCGGAATTGATCGCTTGATGGCGCAGCACATCGCCCATTTATTCATCCGCGACCCAATAGTAGTCTACAAAGATAAACTCATACAGGACGACTTAAATGATATGGATCATTTCTTAAATATACAGGTACCACTTTGATCAAACACCCCTTCGAAGTTATACAATCTCATCACAACCCAGTATACCGGTACTTAGAAGGAGATTAGTACATTATACGATGAATTAAAATATCAAAATAAATACAATTATAAATGAAATGTCTCGTTTGTATTTAATAATTGCTATTTAGTATCTATTTTTATATATGATTTTGTATTTTATTAATAAAACAGTCAACTAACTGGCAGACTTTGAGGTTGAAACCTCCCTCGATGGATTCCCGAGATGGTTGGAGAGTTGAGTTCAGACCAATGGAGATCCAGATTACCGACTTCGAGAATGCCGCTTACGTTATATTTGTGTGGATGTTATCCAAGGTCATCCTAGCAAAGAGAACCACTTTCGTAATACCGATGAGTCAGGTAATAAATTAATTGATTGGTTAAAATCGTAAGCTTCCTTGGTACTCGGTACAATGAGAGACTTGATAGGCTGTGCGACAATTCAAATACAATAATTTGAAATTATAACGTTTATAAAAAAAATTGACTTTAAAAAAACTGACGTTTGTTAAACGCAACATAAACGTAACTATAGTGACGTAAAAAACATTATCCTAAATCAACGACGCCAGAAAAAACTTGTTAACCCATGAGTTATAACTGACACGGGAAATAAATAAGTTATGGGTGTACAGTAGTCTGTAAACGTATAAAGATATGTGTGGATAATGGGGCTGAGATCCCCACACCACGCACAGGCCTATATTATGTTAAGGAATGTTCTAGAATTATTTGTAACATTTTCATATATATTAATAAATTGTTCTAACCCTATTATCTATTTGTATGAACGCTGTGGTGTTACAAGCTGTAATAAGTATTTGAATAATAATAATATCACATTATAAACTTTTACATTTACTTATTTTCAGGTCCACAAGAATATGTCAGAATGCCAAAAACGCGGAGCTGCTGTCAACTCGAAGTTCTATTTTCAATGCAAACAAGAGAATAAGCGGAAGGATTTAGTTGAAAGTATTCATGATGAGGGTTTCGATTGTCTTGACAAAGAATTACTAACAATAGACGAGATTATTAACGGGAAGAAGGAAGGGTTTGTGGGGGTGGCGGGGTTGCTTCGTTCGTACGTCGACGGTCTGCCGGACATGGATTCCGAGACGCGGAGTCGTCTGTACGGATACATCGAGTTGGTCGGGGACAGAGCGTCCGGTCGCATACCAACCACCGCGCAATGGATGAGGTCACGTATCCTCGCACATCCCGAGTACAAGAAGGACTCGGTAGTCACTAAGAGCGTGTGTTACGATCTGTTGAACTCTATTACTGAGGTTCAGCGTTCATCTGGGTCACAGTATCCGGGTGTGGGAACTGCTTGTAAGGTTAAGCCTAATACGTAATGTTCTTTATGTAAGAGGGAAGTAGACAATAATTGTCACGTTTTGATCCGTACACGATAATTGTGGGGCGAGCCACGAAAGTAAGCGAACTTAGCATACAGGTACCACTAACTCAATCGGTGTGTCTGTTATTCTGTTATTCTGTTGTTCCGATATTCCGTTGTTCTGTTATGCCAAATTTTAAACTTTAATAATTTGAAGCCAAATCTTAATGAAATCTATCCAAACTTGGTACACATGTTGTTTGGCAAAAGTTTAGAAATTTTCCAAGTTGTATTTTCGTTTGGCCTTCGAGAAGGTAAGATAAATTCAGTTAATTAATTAATGATTAATTAATTAATGTTGGTTATGGTAAATGGTAAACTTATTTATAGTATAAGATATAAATAATTATACTTAAAAAGTATACAGCTGTAATCCCCATACCCCATTCCATTATAGTTTTTAATTAGTTCAAGTGATTTGCTTTAAGAAATGTGTTTTTAATTGATCTAAACGTAATTAAGTTATCAAAATGCCACCGTATCTCTATACTTCCAGCTCCGTCATTCATTGGCATGCTTGCTATTGCCTTGCCTATCTGCTGGCGCTGGGAAACAGTCCAACCACCTCAGCACTACTTGGCAACGGGTAATTACATCAATAGGACATAGGCACTAGTGTAAGGTACCAGACTAATAAGCCAGCTTGCTTTATCTCGCCAAATGATTGGCTGAGTATTTAATCGTGATTCTTTAGAATAATTAGCTAAATAATTTCGTTCAACATTCTGTGAAACACTCACCAAATACTACCTACCAAAAAAATTGGGCACTTTTGTCACAGATGTAAAGGTTTTCTCTTTAACAACAATATCATGATAATCATCATGATAACACCTACAGTATAGTGAATGCAAAATTATTGAATATAATAAACACATTCAAACAAAATCATGAAACGTAATACACACCATGTCCTGGGGGGGGGGGGGGGGGGGGTTGTTTAATGACCCCCCCCCCCCCCCCAAAGGTTTTATTATTCATTGTTAAGACGGTACCGGTACACCTGCGGCCCCTTTCAACACAGGTACTTACTTATATGTTTTTACAGTATTATTATTTATTAGCTTTCAATCAATAGTTACACAGTACAAAAGAGTGTCTCCGTCGATATTGCACCAGTTACACCGCAGTTATTCTTCAACATTATAGTGACGTGCCGTGCAAGGATTCCAAATAATATGTAACACAATTCGAACTCTTTAGTTGAAAAATAAGAGTGATATGGCCGTTCGAAAGTTTCATGGGTTGGAATGAAATTTCTATTTCCACAGTCGATAGCCGGGTTCATTGTGTCAAGTACAATGCACACATCTCCAACCAAACACTATATAACATTGGAGGTGTCTCATTGGTTCACCCAAGCTTGACACTAGAACAAAATCGCCTCCGCTTTGCAGGATATTGCTTTCGCCGTGAGGACCAGCCAGTGCATAATCTTGTACTTTGGCAGCCTCATGGAGTGAATAAGCATGGTGGACAGCCCATGACTTTCTTGAGACGTATCTTAAAGGACACTGGCCTTGAAGATGCGGATGATCTAGCAAATGTCATGGGTGATAGGGAGTTGTGGCGGTGCAATTTTGTCGACAAGCCGGCACAGCATTCTTAAAAATGCAGCTGCAATGCGGCACGCCGATCCTAGTAGTAGTAGTAGCTGTAACAAGTTGTCAGACAAATACTAGTGACACAATGACATGACATTTTCTATAGCCAATAATAATTTAAATTATTGTTCAAATCTGCTAACCGCTTCGAGAGATATATGTTAGATCTCGAGTTATCGTGAAATATCTGTCTGTCAAAATGTAAGACGGACAGACTAGATTCCACCAAATATTAAAACTGACATCGGTACTGAAATCAGCGACCCGAAAAACCTCGTAAATATAATTTTGGCTCTTTTCAGGCAATTTTGCGCGGGAAGGTTTGAATTTTGAAGGCGATTTACTCAGAATGACATTTCTTAACCGTTTTTGCAATAATTTTTGATATATAAAAGGTAATTTCATAAACTTCACTAAATTTCCAAATTTCAAATAATCAGTTTTCTTTTTTCTTGATTTCATAATATTTCCCCATTTTTTAATGATTTTTTTTTTCATTTTTTTTTTAATTTTAATTTTTTTTTTACAAAATTTTTGTACTAATTGAAGTGGATAACCAGGAATGTTTTGAGACAATCGATGAAAGAAGAGGGATAAAGAGTGGACCATGGGCGAAACTAACACCACTCGGATGGGTAAACTATCGACACGCCAAGATTCCGAAGGGAGTAGAGCGGCTGGACGAGAGCGGAGACGAAGAAGCCAGGAATTAATTATCGGAGACCCAAAGAAATCGACATGGATATAACCTTTCTAACCACGATTGCGAGGGATTATTCAATATGATATTGGGAGATTCACATGAGGATATACGCGCAAGAGTGCTTATGAGTAATACCATCCAATTTAAAGAAGGACATTTCGAAATTGGATGCTCTGGAGAGACGAGAAACAAGAGTTGAGAAATATAGTAAAGGAATGGCACTAAAAAGATTGGAAAGTCTTAAGTAAAAGTTGGCAAGAAACAACAAGCAACGTAATGAGGTGCAAGCGGCGATCGACAAATACACAAAGGGATGGGCGGTGAAATTACCAGGAGGAATAAATGTCAACGTAAAGACAAACTATCTACCATTACACACAGTATGGGAACCACATGAGGATCGATATAGGGTAGTACTACAGGATACCAGAGCGAAAATAGGCGGGAAATGTTTAAATGATTACTTAGTGGAAGGACATAGTATAATAGGTCTATAATAGGGGACTAGATATTTCGTGGCATTTTAGAGAAGGGAAATACGCATTTACATGCGACGTCCAAGCAATGTTTCACTAAGTCTCTGTCACACAAGAGGATACAGACAGTTTAAGATTTCTCTGGTATGAGGGAAATAAAGAAGGAAATAAACAACCAACGATATATATTTATAAGATGTTAGTACACATATTTGGAGAGAAATCATCACCATCTGTTTGTATGCAATGCACTGTATGAGGGAATCAATAAACCTCAATAATTATGTACGTTATCTTGATAATACCGCAGTCTTTCAAAACAAACAATTCAAATCACTTTCAATTTCATGATTTTTACCATAGCAACGTGGATTTTAATTTAATAGCAACAAAGAAACTATTATTGGTGAGGTTTGGTTCCTTTTATCCAGTGACAACTACTGTAGATTCTGGGTATGGTTGAAAACACAATATATAAAATATATAAATAAAAATAATAAAAAGATGACCATTCAGAGCTGCCATAATGTTTGTTTAGATCCCAAACAAACTGGTAGTAGTAGTAAACAATATGATGAACATGAGCCATTTACATAAGCAGTGGATTGCCAAGGGTGACATTGAATCACTACTCGCATCCAATCCATTGTCCAATACGTTGAATCGCGGGGTCGTAGGGCCATATTCAGGCCCATAATCTGGGTCACCAGCGCCAATATCAAACTCATCATCAGTAACATCCCCTACTCCAGACTCTGTTGTAACAACAACCACTTCCGATTCTTTCGCAAGATAAGCCTCACTGGCCTCTATTTCTTTAACAAGATCTGAGATCAATAAATCCGAGGTTGGCGGTTCCAAAACAACCATAACCCAACTATTAGAAGCGATTACAAATATAGCACACAAAATAAACATAGCCCGATCGCAACATTTAACTAGATTTAACCTGTTCTTTAACAACATTACATCTTTATTCCAATTCTTTGGAAGAATTGACAATTTTCGGTTTTCCTTTAAATGTGTGGATTTGTTCTCGACATTCTTCTGAAGGGCACTACAAATGTTATTTACAGATTGCAATGATTCTTCATCTACTTTGTTATTGGTCGTTTTATGTTCCGACCTGTTTGTGTCTGAGAAAATGCTGAAGACATGCTCTATAACGATACTGGCTGTCACGCAAATCAATGTTACTACAACATGTAAGAAATAAAGTTGAGCGAGGAGTGGTTCTTCCTTTGAGGCTGGCGGCAGAAATTCCTGCACCAGTACAAGGTTGAGCATTTGGGCAAAAAATAGACCACTGGCTAAGCCGAGTCTGTTGCCGTTCTCTATGGGTACAAGGAAGAGCTGAGGAATGATCATACTGATGACAATAGCCGGGAAAATTATCGTCTTGAAATAGAAATCTGGATTTCGATGTAACGTCATCACATAGACTAGTTGAGTAAAGGTGGAGTTCTGTTTACCGTCAATTGAAATATGATTAGATTTTGTGGAAGTTACAATGGCTTGTTTCCATTGCCACTCATTTGAGGTGAATTTAATCTTACTTCCTGCACCCCTCATGTGTTCTGCCCAGTTTAGTACAACCTTTGTTTCATTGTAGGTCCACGATTCAATCATAAACTTTACTAATTGAATGTCATATGGGAAATATCTTGGAGAAAAGTTTTGCGATACCTTAAGAGACCATCTATGGTAGGATTCCACATATCCGGTGCAGTGCACTGTAACGTAATCAACACCATCTCCGTATTGCTTATTAACAATTCCCAATAATGTTATTCTGGGTGACCAAATCTGGTCAGGATTTAATGAGAGTTCGTATGTCCCAAAATATTCATCAGGGTCCCAAACAAGATTTATATCGACCCAAGAAAATTTAATCCACATTGTCAACTCTATGCTTGAATCAACAATATCCAACTCAATAATGCTTCCAATGTCTAATTGTACATCAACGTAAACAATGTCATCCTTGTAGAAGACAGGTCTAACGCCTTTAAAATATGAGTCAAATATAAAATTCTTTAAGTTCTGAATGGGCGGCATTTCCTCTCCCATGACATTCAATACAATCGCAATTATAATAGACCATTTAAATCCTATATATGCCATCGTGATATACATGATACAACCAATCTTTGTGTCGATTGGGAAGGAAGGGAAACAAATATAGTAAATAATACACTAATGTTACGGGATAATTAATTATTTAAATAATTACAGCTATTTATGGTTATCATATTTTCATAGTGTTGATTAATTTTCATAACATTCAAACGGTTAGAAGTGATAGGTAACATGTGAAATGGGTTATATTTTATTTACTATTATATGGGTTATATGTGCGATGGGAAAGTTTACGGTGCCGTGGCTCATTCAAATAGTTAAACTATCGACTAGCCTTGCCAGAATTTGATGGGCCTTCAAGATGAACCAGTAGTGGGGGAGGTGCCATATTATGTTGCTAACATAACATTATGCTAAATTGCAAGTAAAAGTTGGTTATATTTAGAATGAGGGTTTTGAATGTGACGAATGCACTGACAAGCTCTCTATGTGTCTACCCCCAACCCCCACAACCCACCCCACCCCCCCCCCCCCCCACCCCACCCCCTTTTCTAAAATAAATTGAATTATTTAAACAGTCAGTAAAATAAATATAAAAATAACAATTTTAAAGTAATGGTTAGCTAGCCGATGATGGCTATGGTCCGATGATGGAAGTGGGCAACAGTTTATTATCGCATTCACTCTTGTGTACAGGTGTTGCTAATAGCGATAGAAATAGACAGCGAGGACTGTTTAATCAACACCTGCTATCTATTTCATTTAATTAGCCTCCCTTTTAACGCGCTCGGTTTTGCGAGATGTGGTTCCGTTTAATACAGAGAGATACGACTTCGTAAATTTTACGAACTTATAATAAAAGTTAATTATATTTTTCCTTTTCTCCTCGAGGTAATGGAGAATGAGGCTACTTGTATCAACGGCGCTCGGGTTTATGATCCCGATTTGGACTGTGGCGGTGGATGCCACGAGGTTATATTTTCCACGAACCGACAAGCCGACTTCAGGGCTTTCATTGTATCAGAAGAACAGGTTGAGAATATACGAAAAGAGTTATGTTTATAAAACGGAGAGGCTATTTTTGGGAGTAAATTATCCAGCGAAGTAGTTAAGGCGGAAATAGTTAATCGATATAATAGGGCCAGTAACGAGGTTTATGGGACGGATATAATTAAGTTAACCGTTGAATTTCAAAATATATATTTTTATTGACTTGGAGTTGTACAGGGATAGTGAGGGGCATATACTGTATAAACTAGAGTTTATATTAAACCTTTATCTAGAAAACTCCCAGTTCCATTTTGCAGTAACCATAGTAAACAGTCTTTACGGGCGGTTGCCACATCGCAGTTGCTCAGGTTCCGGCGACTGACCGACGGCGGCGATCATTACGTAACCGCCCGGGATAGATATTTGAAAGACTGTTGGATTTCTGGATACCCCGTGCAGTTTTTGAACGGAGTCCGCGCAATAGATTGGGGGAAAAGAACTGGCTACAGGGAAATACGAATGAAGGCATGAAGGGGGGGGGGGGGGGGCTTCGGAAAATAACTACCTAGCGATGGATGGAACATTTACGGAGGCTGTTTTAAATTTTCAAAAAGACCCAGTGGAAGCGGAGATAAATGGATTTTCGTAAAATCGGGTCCCCGACAGCCAAGTCGAATATCAGAGGCGAATGGCCACCTTGGGAAGTACGCGATAATATACCAAAAAGGCAAAACTAGCGATATTGATTTAAAATTAGTAACTTTTTGGTCGAAAATGGTTCGCTATTAGGTGATATGTACTTTAAATTTACCTTTAAATTACTTTAAAATTTCAAACCCTGGTTCACCCAGCCATACAATGGCTGGGTGAACCTCCACAATAGTTTCAATTCCTTGAAGAATTTACGTGATAATTTCCCGACTTAATTTTATAAAAATAATTACACCATACTAAACGCTGATTGTAACACCATACTAAACGTTGATTGTAACACCATACTCAACGTTGATTGTAACAACATACTAAACCCTGATTGTAACACCATTGACACCATACTAAACGCTGATTGTAAGACCATACTAAACGTTGATTGTAACAACATACTAAACCCTGATTGTAACACCATTGACACCATACTAAACGCTGATTGTAACACCATACTAAACATTGATTGTAATACCATACTAAACGCTGATTGTAACACCATTGACACCATACTAAACGCTGATTGTAACACCATACTAAACATTGATTGTAATACCATACTAAACGCTGATTGTAACACCATACTAAACGTTGATTGTAACACCATACTAAACGTTGATTGTAACAACATACTAAACGCTAATTGTAAGACCATACTAAACGTTGATTGTCACCATACTAAACGTTGATTGTAAGACCACACCAAACGCTGTTTGTAACACCATACTAAACCCTGATTGTAACACCATACTAAACGCTGATTGTAAGACCATACTAAACGTTGATTGTAACAACATACTAAACCCTGATTGTAACACCATTGACACCATACTAAACGCTGATTGTAAGACCATACTAAACCCTGATTGTAACACCATTGACACCATACTAAATGCTGATTGTAAGACCACATACTAAACGTTGATTGTAACACCATACTAAACCCTGATTGTAAGACCATACTAAACGATGATTGTAAGACCACATACTAAACGTTGATTGTAACACCATACTAAACGTTGATTGTAACACCATACTAAACGTTGATTGTAAAACCATACTAAACGTTGATTGTAACACCATACTAAACGCTAATTGTAAGACCATACTAAACGTTGATTGTCACCATACTAAACGTTGATTGTAAGACCACACCAAACGCTGTTTGTAACACCATACTAAACCCTGATTGTAACACCATACTAAACGTTGATTGTAACACCATACTAAACCCTGATTGTAACACCATTGACACCATACTAAACGCTGATTGTAAGACCATACTAAACATTGATTGTAACACAATACTAAACGCTGATTGTAAGACCATACTAAACATTGATTGTAACACAATACTAAACACTGATTGTAATACCATACTAAACGCTGATTGTAACACCATACTAAACGTTGATTGTAAAACCATACTAAACGCTGATTGTAACACCATACTAAACGTTGATTGTAACACCATACTAAACCCTGATTGTAACACCATTGACACCATGCCATACCTAATGCTGATGATTGTAACACCATACTAAACGCTGATTGTAACACCATACTAAACGTTGATTGTAAAACCATACTAAACGTTGATTGTAACACCATACTAAACGTTGATTGTAACACCATACTAAACGCTGATTGTAAGACCATACTAAGCCCTGATTGTAACACCATTGACACCTTACTAAACGCTGATTGTAAGACCATACTAAACATTGATTGTAACACAATACTAAACGCTGATTGTAAAACCATACTAAACATTGATTGTAACACCATACTAAATAAACCCTGATTGTAACACCATTGACACCATACTAAACGCTGATTGTAAGACCATACTAAACATTGATTGTAACACAATACTAAACGCTGATGGTAACACCATACTAAACCCTGATTGTAACACCATTGACACCATACTAAACCCTGATTGTAACACCATTGACACCATACTAAACGCTGATTGTAAGACCATACTAAACATTGATTGTAACACAATACTAAACGCTGATTGTAAGACCATACTAAACATTGATTGAAACACCATACTAAACCCTGATTGTAACACCATTGACACCATACTAAACGCTGATTGTAAGACCATACTAAACATTGATTGTAACACCATTGACACCTTACTAAACGCTGATTGTAAGACCATACTAAACATTGATTGTAACACAATACTAAACGCTGATTGTAAAACCATACTAAACATTGATTGTAACACCATACTAAATAAACCCTGATTGTAACACCATTGACACCATACTAAACGCTGATTGTAAGACCATACTAAACATTGATTGTAACACAATACTAAACGCTGATGGTAACACCATACTAAACCCTGATTGTAACACCATTGACACCATACTAAACCCTGATTGTAACACCATTGACACCATACTAAACGCTGATTGTAAGACCATACTAAACATTGATTGTAACACAATACTAAACGCTGATTGTAAGACCATACTAAACATTGATTGAAACACCATACTAAACCCTGATTGTAACACCATTGACACCATACTAAACGCTGATTGTAAGACCATACTAAACATTGATTGTAACACAATACTAAACGCTGATGGTAACACCATACTAAACCCTGATTGTAACACCATTGACACCATACTAAACCCTGATTGTAACACCATTGACACCATACTAAACGCTGATTGTAAGACCATACTAAACATTGATTGTAACACAATACTAAACGCTGATTGTAACACCATACTAAACCCTGATTGTAACACCATTGACACCATGCCATACCTAATGCTGATTGTAACACCATACTAAACGCTGATTGTAACACCATACTAAACGTTGATTGTAAAACCATACTAAACGCTGATTGTAACACCATACTAAACGCTGATTGTAACACCATACTAAACTCTGATTGTAACACCATTGACACCTTACTAAACGCTGATTGTAAGACCATACTAAACATTGATTGTAACACAATACTAAACGCTGATTGTAAAACCATACTAAACATTGATTGTAACACCATACTAAACCCTGATTGTAACACCATTGACACCATACTAAACGCTGATTGTAAGACCATACTAAACATTGATTGTAACACAATACTAAACGCTGATGGTAACACCATACTAAACCCTGATTGTAACACCATTGACACCATACTAAACCCTGATTGTAACACCATTGACACCATACTAAACGCTGATTGTAAGACCATACTAAACATTGATTGTAACACAATACTAAACGCTGATTGTAACACCATACTAAACCCTGATTGTAACACCATTGACACCATGCCATACCTAATGCTGATTGTAACACCATACTAAACGCTGATTGTAACACCATACTAAACGCTGATTGTAACACCATACTAAACGCTGATTGTAACACCATACTAAACTCTGATTGTAACACCATTGACACCTTACTAAACGCTGATTGTAAGACCATACTAAACATTGATTGTAACACAATACTAAACGCTGATTGTAAAACCATACTAAACAGTGATTGTAACACCATACTAAACCCTGATTGTAACACCATTGACACCATACTAAACGTTGATTGTAAGACCATACTAAACATTGATTGTAACACAATACTAAACGCTGATGGTAACACCATACTAAACCCTGATTGTAACACCATTGACACCATACTAAACGCTGATTGTAACACCATTGACACCATACTAAACGCTGATTGTAAGACCATACTAAACATTGATTGTAACACAATACTAAACGCTGATTGTAAGACCATACTAAACATTGATTGTAACACCATACTAAACCCTGATTGTAACACCATTGACACCATACTAAACGCTGATTGTAAGACCATACTAAACATTGATTGTAACACAATAATAAACGCTGATGGTAACACCATACTAAACCCTGATTGTAACACCATTGACACCATATTAAACCCTGATTGTAACACCATTGACACCATACTAAACGCTGATTGTAAGACCATACTAAACATTGATTGTAACACAATACTAAACGCTGATTGTAAGACCATACTAAACATTGATTGTAACACAATACTAAACGCTGATTTAACACCATACTAAACGCTGATTGTAACACCATACTAAACGTTGATTGCAACACCATACTAAACGCTGATTGTAACACCATACTAAACCCTGATTGTAACACCATTGACACCTTACTAAACGCTGATTGTAAGACCATACTAAACATTGATTGTAACACAATACTAAACGCTGATTGTAAAACCATACTAAACATTGATTGTAACACCATACTAAACCCTGATTGTAACACCATTGACACCATACTAAACGCTGATTGTAAGACCATACTAAACATTGATTGTAACACAATACTAAACGCTGATGGTAACACCATACTAAACCCTGATTGTAACACCATTGACACCATACTAAACCCTGATTGTAACACCATTGACACCATACTAAACGCTGATTGTAAGACCATATTAAACATTGATTGTAACACAATACTAAACGCTGATTGTAAGACCATACTAAACATTGATTGTAACACCATACTAAACCCTGATTGTAACACCATTGACACCATACTAAACGCTGATTGTAAGACCATACTAAACATTGATTGTAACACAATACTAAACGCTGATGGTAACACCATACTAAACCGTGATTGTAACAACATTGACACCATACTAAACCCTGATTGTAACACCATTGACACCATACTAAACGCTGATTGTAAGACCATACTAAACATAGATTGTAACACAATACTAAACGCTGATTGTAAGACCATACTAAACATTGATTGTAATACCATACTAAACGCTGATTGTAATACCATACTAAACGCTGATTGTAAGACCATACTAAACGCTAATTGTAACACCATACTAAACGTTGATTGTAACACCTTACTAAACGTTGATTGTAACGCCATACTAAACGCTAATTGTAACACCATACTAAACGCTGATTGTAACGCCATACTAAACGCTGATTGTAACACAATACTAAACGCTGATTGTAAGACCATACTAAACATTGATTGTAACACCATACTAAACGCTGATTGTAACACCATACTAAACGTTGATTGTAAAACCATACTAAACGCTTATTGTAACACCATACTAAACGCTGATTGTAAGACCATACTAAATGTTGATTGTAACGCAATACTAAACGCTGATTGTAACACCATACTAAACGTTGATTGTAAGACCATACTAAACGTTGATTGTAACGCCATACTAAACGCTTATTGTAACACCATACTAAACGCTGATTGTAAGACCATACTAAATGTTGATTGTAACGCAATACTAAACGCTGATTGTAACACCATACTAAACGTTGATTGTAACACCATACTAAACGTTGATTGTAACACCATACTAAACGCTGATTGTAACACCATACTAAACGTTGATTGTAACGCCATACTAAACGCTAACTGTAACACCATACTAAACGCTGATTGTAACGCCATACTAAACGCTAATTGTAACACCATACTAAACGTTGATTGTAAGACCATACTAAACGCTGATTGTAACACCATACTAAACGTTGATTGTAAGACCATACTAAACATAGATTGTAACACCATACTAAACGCTGATAGTAACGCCATACTAAACGCTGATTGTAACACCATACTAAACGTTGATTGTAAGACCATACTAAACGTTGATTGTAACGCCATACTAAACGCTGATTGTAACACCATACTAAACGCTGATTGTAACGCCATACTAAACGCTGATTGTAACGCCATACTAAACGCTGATTGTAACACCATACTAAACGTTGATTGTAACGCCATACTAAACGCTAACTGTAACACCATACTAAACGCTGATTGTAACGCCATACTAAACGCTAATTGTAACACCATTGACACCATACTAAACGTTGATTGTAATGCCATACTAAACGCTAATTGTAACACCATACTAAACGCTGATTGTAACGCCATACTAAACGCTGATTGTAACACCATACTAAACGTTGATTGTAAGACCATACTAAACGTTGATTGTAACGCCATACTAAACGCTGATTGTAACACCATACTAAACGTTGATTGTAACGCCATACTAAACGCTAACTGTAACACCATACTAAACGCTGATTGTAACGCCATACTAAACGCTAATTGTAACACCATACTAAACGTTGATTGTAAGACCATACTAAACGCTGATTGTAACACCATACTAAACGTTGATTGTAAGACCATACTAAACATAGATTGTAACACCATACTAAACGCTGATAGTAACGCCATACTAAACGCTGATTGTAACACCATACTAAACGTTGATTGTAAGACCATACTAAACGTTGATTGTAACGCCATACTAAACGCTAATTGTAACACCATACTAAACGCTGATTGTAACGCCATACTAAACGCTGATTGTAAGACCATACTAAACGCTGATTGTAACACCATACTAAACGTTGATTGTAAGACCATACTAAACATAGATTGTAACACCATACTAAACGCTGATTGTAACGCCATACTAAACGTTGATTGTAAGACCATACTAAATGTTGATTGTAACGCAATACTAAACGCTGATTGTAACACCATACTAAACGTTGATTGTAAGACCATACTAAACGTTGATTGTAATGCCATACTAAACGCTAATTGTAACACCATACTAAACGCTGATTGTAACGCCATACTAAACGCTGATTGTAACACCATACTAAACGTTGATTGTAAGACCATACTAAACATAGATTGTAACACCATACTAAACGCTGATTGTAACGCCATACTAAACGTTGATTGTAACGCCATACTAAACGCTAATTGTAACACCATACTAAACGCTGATTGTAACGCCATACTAAACGCTGATTGTAAGACCATACTAAACGCTGATTGTAACACCATACTAAACGTTGATTGTAAGACCATACTAAACATAGATTGTAACACCATACTAAACGCTAATTGTAACACCATACTAAACGCTGATTGTAACGCCATACTAAACGTTGATTGTAACACCATACTAAACATTGATTGTAACACAATACTAAACGCTGATTGTAAGACCATACTAAACATTGATTGTAACACAATACTAAACGCTGATTGTAACGCCATACTAAACGTTGATTGTAAGACCATACTAAACATAGATTGTAACACCATACTAAACGCTGATTGTAACGCCATACTAAACGTTGATTGTAAGACCATACTAAACATAGATTGTAACACCATACTAAACGCTAATTGTAACACCATACTATACGCTGACTAAACGCTGATTGTAACACAATAATAAACGCTGATGGTAACACCATACTAAACGTTGATTGTAAGACCATACTAAACGCTGATTGTAACGCCATACTAAACGTTGATTGTAACACAATACTAAACATAGATTGTAACACCATACTAAACGCTGATTGTAACGCCATACTAAACGCTGATTGTAACACCATACTAAACGCTGATTGTAAGACCATACTAAACGCTGATTGTAACACAATAATAAACGCTGATGATAACACCATACTAAACGTTGATTGTAAGACCATACTAAACGCTGATTGTAACGCCATACTAAACGCTGATTGTAACACCATACTAAACGTTGATTGTAAGACCATACTAAACGTTGATTGTAACGCCATACTAAACGCTGATTGTAACACCATACTAAACGTTGATTGTAACGCCATACTAAACGCTAATTGTAACACCATACTAAACGCTGATTGTAACGCCATACTAAACGCTGATTGTAACACCATACTAAACGTTGATTGTAAGACCATACTAAACGCTGATTGTAACACCATACTAAACGTTGATTGAAAGACCATACTAAACATAGATTGTAACACAATACTAAACGCTGATTGTAAGACCATACTAAACATTGATTGTAACACCATACTAAACGCTGATTGTAACACCATACTAAACGTTGATTGTAAAACCATACTAAACGCTTATTGTAACACCATACTAAACGCTGATTGTAAGACCATACTAAATGTTGATTGTAACGCAATACTAAACGCTGATTGTAACACCATACTAAACGTTGATTGTAAGACCATACTAAACGTTGATTGTAACGCCATACTAAACGCTTATTGCAACACCATACTAAACGCTGATTGTAAGACCATACTAAATGTTGATTGTAACGCAATACTAAACGCTGATTGTAACACCATACTAAACGTTGATTGTAAGACCTAACTAAACGTTGATTGTAATGCCATACTAAACGCTAATTGTAACACCATACTAAACGCTGATTGTAACGCCATACTAAACGCTGATTGTAACACCATACTAAACGTTGATTGTAAGACCATACTAAACGTTGATTGTAACGCCATACTAAACGCTGATTGTAACACCATACTAAACGTTGATTGTAAGACCATACTAAACGTTGATTGTAAGACCATACTAAACGCTAACTGTAACACCATACTAAACGCTAATTGTAACGCCATACTAAACGCTAATTGTAACACCATACTAAACGCTGATTGTAACGCCATACTAAACGCTGATTGTAACACCATACTAAACGTTGATTGTAAGACCATACTAAACGTTGATTGTAACGCCATACTAAACGCTGATTGTAACACCATACTAAACGTTGATTGTAAGACCATACTAAACGTTGATTGTAAGACCATACTAAACGCTAACTGTAACACCATACTAAACGCTAATTGTAACGCCATACTAAACGCTGATTGTAACACCATACTAAACGTTGATTGTAAGACCATACTAAACGTTGATTGTAACGCCATACTAAACGCTAATTGTAACACCATACTAAACGCTGATTGTAACGCCATACTAAACGTTGATTGTAACACCATACTAAACGTTGATTGTAAGACCATACTAAACGCTGATTGTAACACCATACTAAACGTTGATTGTAAGACCATACTAAACGTTGATTGTAACGCCATACTAAACGCTAATTGTAACACCATACTAAACGCTGATTGTAACGCCATACTAAACGTTGATTGTAAGACCTAACTAAACGTTGATTGTAATGCCATACTAAACGCTAATTGTAACACCATACTAAACGCTGATTGTAACGCCATACTAAACGCTGATTGTAACACCATACTAAACGTTGATTGTAAGACCATACTAAACGTTGATTGTAACGCCATACTAAACGCTGATTGTAACACCATACTAAACGTTGATTGTAAGACCATACTAAACGTTGATTGTAACGCCATACTAAACGCTAACTGTAACACCATACTAAACGCTAATTGTAACGCCATACTAAACGCTGATTGTAACACCATACTAAACGTTGATTGTAAGACCATACTAAACGTTGATTGTAACGCCATTGACACCATACTAAACGCTGATTGTAACACCATACTAAACGCTGATTGTAACACCATACTAAACGCTAATTGTAACACCATACTAAACGCTGATTGTAACGCCATACTAAACGTTGATTGTAACACCATACTAAACGTTGATTGTAAGACCATACTAAACGCTAATTGTAACACCATACTAAACGCTGATTGTAACGCCATACTAAACGTTGATTGTAACACCATACTAAACGTTGATTGTAAGACCATACTAAACGCTGATTGTAACACCATACTAAACGTTGATTGTAACACCATACTAAACGCTAATTGTAACACCATACTAAACGCTGATTGTAACGCCATACTAAACGTTGATTGTAACACCATACTAAACGTTGATTGTAAGACCATACTAAACGCTGATTGTAACACCATACTAAACGTTGATTGTAACACCATACTAAACGCTAATTGTAACACCATACTAAACGCTGATTGTAACGCCATACTAAACGTTGATTGTAACACCATACTAAACGTTGATTGTAAGACCATACTAAACGCTGATTGTAACACCATACTAAACGCTGATTGTAACACCATACTAAACGTTGATTGTAAGACCATACTAAACGCTGATTGTAACACCATACTAAACGTTGATTGTAAGACCATACTAAACGCTGATTGTAACACCATACTAAACGTTGATTGTAAGACCATACTAAACGCTGATGGTAACACCATACTAAACGTTGATTGTAAGACCATACTAAACGTTGATTGTAACGCCATACTAAACGCTAATTGTAACACCATACTAAACGCTGATTGTAACGCCATACTAAACGTTGATTGTAACACCATACTAAACGTTGATTGTAAGACCATACTAAACGCTGATTGTAACACCATACTAAACGTTGATTGTAAGACCATACTAAACGTTGATTGTAACACCATACTAAACGTTGATTGTAAGACCATACTAAACGTTGATTGTAAGGCCATACTAAACGTTGATTGTAACACCATACTAAACGTTGATTGTAAGACCATACTAAACGTTGATTGTAACACCATACTAAACGTTGATTGTAAGACCATACTAAACGTTGATTGTAACGCCATACTAAACGCTGATTGTAACACCATACTAAACGCTGATTGTAACGCCATACTAAACGTTGATTGTAACACCATACTAAACGTTGATTGTAAGACCATACTAAACGTTGATTGTAACGCCATACTAAACGCTAATTGTAACACCATACTAAACGCTGATTGTAACGCCATACTAAACGTTGATTGTAACACCATACTAAACGTTGATTGTAAGACCATACTAAACGCTGATTGTAACACCATACTAAACGCTGATTGTAACACCATACTAAACGCTGATTGTAACGCCATACTAAACGTTGATTGTAACACCATACTAAACGTTGATTGTAAGACCATACTAAACGCTGATTGTAACACCATACTAAACGTTGATTGTAAGACCATACTAAATGCTGATTGTAACACCATACTAAACGTTGATTGTAAGACCATACTAAATGCTGATTGTAAGACCATACTAAACGCTGATTGTAACACAATACTAAACGCTGATTATAACACCATACTAAACGTTGATTGTAAGACCATACTAAACGCTGATTGTAACACCATACTAAACGTTGATTGTAAGACCATACTATCTATCGTGTATATGAATTATGACTAACGCTCAATCATTAAGAGTTGTGGCATTTTTTTAAAATAAAAATTGTTTTCCAGTTGACACACCTATTTCGTGACTTGGAAACCTTATTCACGTAGCCAAATAAAGTACCGGTACTAACTTAGTGTACAAAGAGTAATTGTATTGTTATAATATTGTGATATATAATATTGGGCAGGTGGCCCCTTGCCTCTTTAGTGGATTGTGAAGACTTGATATAAATAAATAAATTATTAATAGTTTAAAAATTAATATATTGTGACCATAAATAGTTATACAAAACCTCAATAAAAATATTACTTATATTATTAATATTTACACAGTTAATGTTAAATTTTTACATCATTGTGTGAAGAGTAGCACTTATCGGCAACATGACAATGACACCCGAGTGTACATATTTTATTTCCCGCGCGAACACACCTAGTGAGGTTTATGCTACGTCAATATGCAAGGGTCATAAACTCTGAATAGAGCTCTTGTCGTCTTGTCACACAATAATGTTACATTATGTCAATTTCTCGGTGTTCTGAATGCTTAATTATTAGCTTTAATAATGTTTAATAATAATTATTAATAAAATAATTTTATGTAATTAATAATAATTGTCTTCACTACACTACCACAACTGTAAGTTGGTACTGATAAGTTAACGTAACGAATATTATTATATAAGACTGTATATTTGATATAAGTTAAATTTAAATAAATTAAAATGAACCAGCTGGTTCATAGTAGGTAGCAGACCTTGTATCAATTATTATATCAGGTTTAATAAAAACAAACAGTTCCAACCAAGGGTTATTGCTAATATGATCCCCAAGTTTTAAAATTTTTACATAGAAGCATTTCATCAAGTCCATCACCACCACCTCTTCTGGAAGTATTAGTAGTAACAATTGAAATATGATTGACTCGAAATCATATAGCCCAGTTGAAGAACCATTATATTTATAATCAGGTGGCAGGTGTCTCGCTTCTTTTTATATCTGTCAATTCCTTTTGTTTTTTCAATATTCCCTGAAACCAAAAAGTTGCGAAAATTCCTATAAAATTCCACGTAAACCAGGGCCGATGATGGATAAATGAATGAATATGATGGGCACGAAAATTGGTAGGTATAGTTACGTACTATAGGCCTCATGCGAATTGCAACACGGGTTATTTTTATAACATTCTTTAGAAATTCGAAACTAAACAATATTTCAGTTCAGGATATTTAATTTAGTAAAAATCAGTTTTACCCACAGTTTAAAACGGTCAAACAAGACCCATTTGTTAGTTAATGTAATAAAATGAAACATAGAAATTGTAAAACTTGCACAAATCTCAGTAATTATTATAATGATACAGTTATCATTCCTTATACAACCACAATGACAAAGAAGCACCATTTATTGTGAAGCAAAAAAAAGCTCAAAAAAAGCTTGAAAAAAAGCTCAAAAAAAGCTGGGTCGAATATTATAATTATCTAATTCTAGAACATTCATATTATATCTTCATTTTATCTGAACGTTAGAAAAGGCATAACAAGCTAGAAAAAAGCTCAAAAAAGCTAGAAATAAAGCTAAAAAAAAAGCTTGAAAAAAGCTAGAAATAAAGTTCAAAAAGCTGCGCGGAAAAGGGACTTAATAGTTACCTTGTTACTATGTAAAATCCATGTTGCCAAGAAAAGAACATGAAATTGAAAGTGTTAATATGGTCAGATTTGTTTAGCAAGCAATTTTAGTTTTCTATATTCACAGAGAAAATTTGGCACATTTGTCACAATTTCACCTTTTTTATGTCGATAAGAAGCCACTGCAATATTTAATACTTTAGTTCAGTTTGATATTATTTTTAAACTGATACAATTAATTAGTTACCTGTCTCAGCGAATCGAGTTGCTGTAGTATCTGTCCTTGACGTTCCACAGTTAATCTATTAACTTCCTTGTTGTCCAGCTGGTCGACCTGAAAATCAACAGCACGAAATATACAAACGTTCCTGAAGAGGTAAAAAAAAGCTGTCTTTAGACTGGGTAGTTCTTGTCAAGAGTTGAGCCGTTCAAAGACCGTTCAAAAACACGATGTGTGTGTGTATGTGTGTATAACCATCCAATATATCAAAAACTCAAGCAGGTACGCAACAATTTTTAACGCGACTATTTATCAATTATTATCTAGTTGTTGAATAAAAAAGTTGGGAACGATTCGATGTGTGATATTCGAAATATAGCATATTATCAACATTATGGAACGCGAAATTAAATACCCACAGCTACACTTTGTCAGCTGAACAACATTTCACTACTTATTGTTAATTTGAGTTACGTACTACATTATTATTATATTATTATAGTTCTATCTCTATTCAGTCAGTTAGTGTAATGTCAAGCAGTACATCATTTATATATCGTATGTATCTATAGGGCCTAATTGTCATCGTTATAATACTGTCATCAACTCAGGCTAAGCTCAATTGTAATGTAAAGGCTTAGTAGGTTTTGTATATCTGCGACGTTTACAACAGCTGTCGATTAAACTAACAAAACCAGAAAACTGAACCAGGGTGGCTGCCAGCCGGGTACCAAAGGCTGTTGGGTAGACTTTTTCACAAACTTTCATAGGAGGCTTGTACATGTACATTATATTGGTTGCTCCGATGTTTTTATTAGGCTAACTGAGAATGTATCAGGTATAAATACTGTAATTAGTGTTCTTTATTTTATTTATCTAATACAGAAGACCCCTCCGCAGAATAAACTGCTCTTTTGCGCCGTTTCTCAGGTTGCGGATATGGATAACATTTCACACATCGCAGTAATTGTGATTATGATTTGTTTGCCAAGGCGAATGTGTATTACATTAGATGGGAGGCAGTTTTTGGTTGATGCAAGTCATTCTTGGTTTGCATCTTCCAATCCCATCTGTTTCTTGGAGTCTGTGTAAGACAGTTCGTTTAAAGCCATCTTGATGGCGTTCTAGTATATGTATAATTAATAATTATATTAGTTTTTTTACACTGGCATGGCTTACTTCAGTAGAAAGTAGAGTGCAGAGGTGTAATTTTTAGGTAAATGAAATGGCTACGATTTATCATACACCAAAAAATATCAATATGCACGACGCCAAAATTGTGAAAATTTTCTTAACTTTTGACATACTACTTGTGTACAGGTTTGGTATAATTACATCAAAGGGTAGTTGACGGTGGGTTTCAACAGCCGACGATTAAATTGATCCATATATGTCTGGAAATCGGCATCCCATTCGTTAACAATGGAATTCTTGCAGACTTTCGCTGTTTCTCAGAACCAGAAAATGTGTGTGGTAATGGCTGACGAGGTTTATGTTAAACCTGTGTTTCATTATGTTGGGGCTCTGTTTTGGGTTTTGCAGAGACCAAAGATACCGAGAAGGCCAAGGCAATAATCGCCATTATGCTGCAATGTTTATTTGGTGGTCCAAAGTTCGTCTTTAAGATACACCCGGTCGCTAAACTCGGACATTCTTTTTTATCGGAGAAATCAATGATGTGTGTGATCTCATACAAGAAGCCGGGGGTACTCCATTAAGTGTTATTTTAGATAACAACAAAGTTAACCATGCTGTGTTTACACGTCTAGCGAATGACACTACTGATTTATTCAAGTGTTTCAAGAACGATCAACCTGTTTATTTACTCAATGATACGGTTCACATTCTCAAATGTATTCGCAATAACTGGTATACGTAGAAGACTGGCAAGCTTCATTTTATACTCCCGAATGTATCCTTTATTCGTATTGCTGATTGGTCTTTATTAGAAGAGCTACAGAAAGTCGACACAGGGATAATAAAACTGTCGCCTCTGTCACGCAAAGCCGTGTACCAATAGAACGACAGGATGTTGGGTTGGCGCTTAAAGTGTTCTGCGATGAGACCGCGGCCGCTATACTTTCTGCAGACTGCTCCAGACTTGTTTATTAACTTTATTGTGAAATGGTGGGTGGTGGTGAACAATAAACACAAAGATCTAGACCGCCGTTTAAACGACCCCCGCCGTGCCGCTTTTACTAACATTAACAACTGGAAAATAATAACTGAATAACTGGTCTCCGGTGATCCCTGACTAATCCAACTGAATTGTATTACTTCAAACAAACCCGTGTGATTATTTGCTAATACGATATAAATAATGCAGTCTAAATTTAAGTATAAAAATTTAAATACAAATATCATTTATTGCATCTATAACAGATTTTAATGGGGGTTTCATTTGAGTTATGGATGTTTCTCGGACAGACCGACAAACAGAAACACAGCCAGGCAGACTAGATTCCGTCAAACATGAAATCTAACATCAGAAATGAAATCAGCGACTAGGAAACCCCCATAGCGAAAATTATAGCTAGGTGGTGTGCTTTATTATTTTTGACGGACAGACCGACAGACTGACAGACAGACAGACTAGAGTTGGTCAAATATGAAAACTAACATCAGAAATGAAATCAGCGACCAGGAAAACTCCCATAGCGAAAATTTTAGCTAGGTGGTGTGCTTTATTATTTTGACGGACAGACCGACAGACAGACAGACTAGATTTCGTCAAATATGAAAACTAACACCAGAAATGAAATCAGCGATCAGGAAAACCCCATATCGGAAACTTTAGCGAGGTGGCTAATGCTAATAGTATAGGACACTTCCAAAGTCAGCCTGCAATAAACTCAGCATTTAGGCCTTCACGGCCTGTGTATAGAATGCCATGACTAGGCCTACTGGTATTTGGTTCGCACTATCCAGCTATCCGACTGTGGGATTTTTAAATAGGGCCTATCCGCGCTATTGGATTTTTAAATACCAACCCCAAAACATTATAAAGTCCCATTTTTTTTATTTGGCCCCCAAAGAAATCCTTTTCCAGGGGGGGGGAACTTCCCCCAGAACAAAAACAATACCGGTACCGGTACTGTTGCTAAATGATTTAGAAATAAGTGATTACAAGATTACAAGGTAAATAAAGATTGCCTCATAGGCCTATATACTGACAGACTGATAGGCCTATATAATACTGTAATATACTCCTGGTATTTGGTCCGGCTTAACTGACTTAGCAGTCTGGCAGTAGCACTGACCTGACTACCGGTACAGGATTATCTGAAATTAATATTTACAATTTCGCACTGTATCCATGCTGATTGGTACCAGTACGGCAGTACGGTATGCTTGGTAATGGGAAGCTGGCTTCAACTTAATCCGTAAGGCTTAAACAATATTATGATAACATATTACTTCATCATTGGTTGTTAAATATGATACCTTTATTATTTTCGTAAATGGCTCTCGTCACTGTCCAACGTAGTCCCAATACCAGTGCCGACAGCAGTTCGACACCATCAGAATGCGGTGAGGAAATTCACCAACGCCGTCGGTACAGTCTCAACGAATCTTACTTCTCCCTCAAAGGACCCATTTCTAATTTACCCCAGTCCTACAAGTCAACCGGGAAATATGGAGACAGTCTACACAACCACCTCCAATCCATGTTCTTCCTTTTGCGACCGCAGGACATAATAAAGTTAGCTGTTCGCTTGGAGGGGGATTCTAAAGCTTCTGTGACAAGATATCTCGTGGTAGTATCGACAATGGGGAGACAAGATACCGAAGAGAGTGTAATACTCGGTCTAGATTACGGAGACAAAGCGACAATAGGGATCGCCTTACCGATATGGAGTGACACTAAGGTTACACTAGACGGCGATGGAGGCTTCCGTATTGCCACCAACAACAGATATTATATATTCAAACCAGTGTCAGTTAAGGCCATGTGGTCCGCTCTGCAGTGCCTCTTCAGATGTCTGCAAATAGCGCACGTAAACAATTACTTTGTGGGCGGACTCAATCTAACCTGGACAAGTTACTACGAGGCAAATGTTTCGTCTGACCGACAGTGTCGACTCGACTGGCACCTTCTGGAGGATATAGAGTCCCACAGACCTGAGTCCCCGAGTTCGATCCCTACCGAGCGCCAGGTAGCCGAGAAACTTATCCGAGTTAAACTCAAAGAGGTGATGCTGACGTTGGATCTGGAGAATGTAAACAGCAAACAGATACGGACCTGTCTGGAGCGGGAGATGGACATGGAGCTACAGAACTACAAGAAGTTCATAGATGATGAGATGATAATTATCCTTCGTCAGATGGACAGGGCGTCGGAGATCCAACCCTATTTGTTCCTCGGTTCTGAGTGGAACGCATCCAACTTGGAGGAACTCAAGGAGAACGGTGTCGGATGCATCCTCAATGTGACCAAGGAGATTGACAACTTCTTCCCCGGTATCTTCCACTACAAAAACATCCGTCTCTACGACGTCGAGGCCTCTGACCTCCTGTCCCACTTTGAGTCCACATACCAGTACATCAGTAAGGCTAAACGCGAAGGAGTCAAGGTGTTGGTCCACTGCAAAATGGGGATCAGCCGTTCGGCCTCCACTGTTATCGCGTTTGTTATGAAGGAATACAACATGAGTTTGGGCGACGCGGTTGAGTTAGTTCGGAGCAGGAGGAGCTGCATCCGACCCAACCAGGGGTTCGTGCGACAGCTGGAGACCTACGAGGGGATACTGAACGCGAGCCATCAGCGACTGCGGTTCCAAGCCGTCGAGGCCAGCGCCGGAACCGAAGACGTTGAGATGGTCGACGATCAAGTGGACCATGAGTTGGAGAGTTCTACTCAGTTTCCTGGTAGTATCGCGGTGGATCCAGGGATGTCTGACAGTATGGTTGACGGAGCTCCAGGGATGTCGGACAGTATGGTTGTCGGAGCTCCAGGGATGTCGGACAGTATGGTTGTTGGAGCTGCAGGGATGTCGGACAGCATGGTTGTCGGAGCTCCAGAGATGTCGGACAGTAGGCCTATGGTTGTCGGAGCTCCAGGAATGTCGGACAGTATGGTTGCCAGACAGACTGCCGAGTTCCCGGATGTATTCAATAGCCCTACAGTGTCAGAGGATCCGATTTTCAGACCCCCCCATACAATAGACCCCGGCCGCTTCGACGTGGTGGTACATCTCTCCTCCCCACCAACCTTCAGCTACTCAGAGCCGCGACTCAGTGGACTCAGACGCAGCAGGGGGGCCGGGGTGGAGAGACTAACTGTAATGGGCGAGTTTAATACCGAGGGGAACTACAGCGGGGAGGAGAACAACCTCGAGGAACCGAGTATCTGTGTGGATATAGCGGAGGACGACAGTCCCAGCTGTCGCTCCCGTCTGGACAGTCGCAACTCGTTGGGACTTCCCACGGACTTGGCGACCCCTCGGTCCCCCTTCCAGGGGATCAAGTTCGACTTCAACCTGGACCCACGGCTGCACGCCAGTCAGGAGTCGTTGCTATGTAACGCCGACAGTGTGGAGAATCTCTCGGTATCTGACCCGTCCGCGGACCTGGGGATGGAGCTGGACGATGAGACTCCAGCGCCCCCATGCGTCGACGGGCGGCATTGCGGGTCTCCGGTCGGCTGCGGCGCCGACACTGATGACGTCACTGTGGCCTGGGCCCCTCCCCCTTCACCCATATTCTTTCGGGGTTCCGCTAATCGCCTCTCCGTCACCGAGGAAGAGGAGCCAACCTCATCAGACGACGGCCATTCTGCATCAGTAAAGGTACTCGATACATCCGACTGTGATGGTCAACCGCTGTTGGACACCAAGGCCCCTCTGTCGGACATCAGAGCCTCATTGTCGGAGACCACCACCCCGCTGTCGGAGACCACCGCCCTGCTGTCGGATACCCGAGCCCTGCTGTCGGACACCAGAGCCCCATTGTCGGACACCACCACTCTGCTGTCGGACACAAAGGCCCCTCTGTCGGACATCAGAGCCTCATTGTCGGACACCACCGCCCTGCTGTCGGACACCAAGTCCCCACTGTCGGACAACACCACCCCGCTGTCGGAGACCACCACCCCGCTGTCGGATACCCGAGCCCTGCTGTCGGACACCAGAGCCCCATCGTCGGACAAAACCATCCTGCTGTCGGACACCACCACCCCACTGTCGGACCCCGGGGCGCCCCGATCCGACCCCGACTCTTCCCCCGGCTACCACTCCGGGGTCCGCACCTCGACCCCGTCCTCCCCCAGTCGCTCTCCCTCCACCGGCGCCGAGGACAGCGGCGGCCTCTACGACACGGAACACGTCCACGTGCTGAAACGCCACGAGCCGGTCGAGGAGCAGCTGAGTCGGCTGCTGGAGACCCCGGTGGCCTCCGGAGCGTCCGACTACCAACCGGAGCCGGGCAGCGTCCGGAGGCAGACCCAGGAGATCGAACTCAAATGGAGCGCCACTCCGGAGAAACAATCGTCGTCGACTCGGATAGCGCTGGAGGGGGTTACGGTGGGGGAGAGCAGCTCCGACTGGTTAGATGGACAGACGGACACTGTCGGACAGACGGTTGCGGATGTCGGAGACGATGCCATTACTTCAGCATCCGCTGTAGACGACCCTGACACCAACCGATCCCGTCTCCGCAGCTACCTCGCCGACTACTCGGCTCACCAACCACCGACCGAGTTCGTCCCCCCGCCCGGTACCGTCCAGCGACTCATACAGTCCACAGTGCCGCGCCCCACCCGAAGATTGTTCGTGGAGGGCGGGGAGAGCCAAGAGGATGCGTCGCTGGAGTCGGATTCTGTGCGAGTGCGAACCGGGACTGTGCGGGAACAGGCGCAGGGATTCGAGCAGCCGCGCACCGAAACGAGTCGCGAGCTCGCCGTCAATCTCTACGACGAGGAGAAAATCCCTTTCGACGAGGGAACCGTGAGGAAACAGAAGGCGGATTACGAGAAGCGAGTGGACGTGGAGAAACTCTCGCCGAAGTGGGAGCGGGTCGGAGTAGCGAGTCCGGAGCGGGTAGGTCGCCAAGCGGAACTCGTGTACGTCGCTGATAGTGAGGAGACGGGATGTCGGGAGCCCAGAGCAACCTCCCTGCCGACCTCCCCCGAGATGGAACACAAGTGTATCGAACTCGAGAACCGAGAGTTCACTGTGAGTGAACTCAAGCAGCAGTTCGCCGTGCTCTCGGTGTCGCCTCCGTCGGCTCCGGGTCGCCTTCCCGATTCGGAAGTCGTCGATTCTAAACTTAAACGCAGCCACAGTTTCGGTAACGCGGGTCTCGAGGCGGCGTGTCGCCCCGGTAAGTCGACTCGTTCGGCCTCCCACTTAGCGAACTCGAGCGTGGTGACGGCGGCTACGGTTCACACGCCGCCGGACAATCAACCGAAGCGCCAACGTTTCGATCAGTCCTCGTTGCCTAGATACCCGGCGACCTGGTCTGTCGCTGACGGAAGGAGGTACGTTATGGGCAGGACTCACCCCGTGAGACGCCTCGCCCACAAGAACCAAAACTTCACGGGGACCCTGTAACCATAGCAACCAGCCAATCTTCCTATCAAGCCTCTCAGTTTATCGAAATATTCCAATGTTTAGTAATGCAGTAAATAATATATTATTGTTTGTTTTTAGTTATATTTAAATTTAAAGTCATTTATTTTCATGGAATTATTTATTCTTAAATTTTATTGCAACAGGGTAATTATTGCTAATTAATTACTAATTACACGCTTTTAAACTCTAATCCACGCCATGTAATCCAAGTGGCCCACAATGTCACTGTTATTTTCATATTCTAGATATACAACCCGGTACTAGAATATTTTATAATCTGATTTACAAGTTTAACCAGAGAGGTCGGCCAAAAGTTTTAGTGAAACAAAAGTGTGTTAAATTGTGTAAAAATAAAAAAATATTATCGCACTGCTTATTCGGCAGAAAACTTAGTAAAAATTACTTACATATTTAGTATATTATTATATTTGCTAGCAAACTTTTAAAAACCGACTACTACTAGTACTCAGCACTGTGCCATTGACTAGTTTTAAATGTAACAGTCGGGCATTCAAAGTCTATTCCCCTTTTAGCTATAAATAAATTCTGGAATGGGACTGCAAAATATCACTAAAGGGGAAAGGGGCCAATAGACTTTCTGGAAGATAATTATTGTCTGATACTCGAGATCATCGAGTAACCTGTTTCTCGCTGTTATTGACTTTCGTATGTTACGACGCCGACGTACCACCAGATCTCACGGAGATATCAGAAAGCGTTGAGGTTCAGACAGAGCAGTTGATCTCAGAAGGTTTTCAGAAGGTTGGGGGACATTATTTCGGGAAAAACAGCAGCCGTTTGAGCCTAAAGCCATTATTTTTAACCCGGGGTGGGCGGCTGTTACGTATGTCAAGAAAGCAATGACCAACACCGAACCACAAAGGTTACTAATGTGTTGTGAAAATTCCTGCGACCGCACTTTTAACTTTACGACCATAATAAGTGGGTCTGGCTCTGGTACGGGAAAGACTTCAATAAAACTAAAACAGCATTATTTTTACACAATTTAACATATTTTTAAGTTGTATCCTGTTTGTTAGGAGTTGCTGTGTCGTTTTGAGCCGATCTGTATATTATATATTTGCTCTTTAATTTTAATTAACATTTTAACTAAAGTCAACTTCACACCTATCAGCTGCCAACTTATTTTGTAACTCCATAATTGAATCGGTTGCGTTTAATTAAAATGATATTCGATTGTCTTTGGTGATCTCAGTCATACGGTGCTCAAGAGTTTAGACGAAACATTTGTCCGTTCCGTATGTATTATAATAATTACTTATCATAATTATATAATTAATTACAAATTGCTTTAAAATTAATCTCCATTATTTGTGGCTGAATTATTGTGCTCTTTTTGCGGTTTTAACATACACATACGTAGAACGTTAAGTACTTGAACTGTAAACATTATATGTAGGTTATGATTGTTCATTATTTTAAAGTAGATTCAAACTATTAGTATTATTTAAATAATCGTTTCATATACAGTTATTAGCGTAGTTTTGTTATAGAGGTAAGTAATAGTCCTAGTTATAATATATTGGGATGTTTATTGGGCCAATTAGTTAATTTTACAGATGTGAGTCGAAGTGTGTTGTTTTTATTCAAGTAACTATTGCGTCACGGCCGGTGCCGATTTTAATATAGTCTATAACTCAGCCATACCATACTGACTGGCGCAATGTATTGAGCTAAACTAGACAATTTATTTTCTGATTGAATTTCAAATTTTAATTAAGGCAGGAAAGATATTCCTTAGGTTAAGAAGTTAATATTATTAATTTGTATTAAAATTTTTTAAACTTTTTGAAAAATGTCACCGTTGCCATATTTACTAAAGTGTGAGTTTGCAACATATGGTGCTACAGAACTATAATATACACCATATAGTGCTACAGAACTATAATATACACCATATGGTGCAAGTACAGAACTATAATATACACCATATGGTGCAAGTACAGAACTATAATATACACCATATGGTGCAAGTACAGAACTATAATATACACCATATGGTGCAAGTACAGAACTCCAATACAAACCATATGGTGCAAGTACAGAACTATAATATACACAATATGGTGCAAGTACAGAACTGTAATACACACCTCATGGTGCAAATACAGAATTGTAATACACACCTCATATGGTGCAAATACAGAACTGTAATACACACACACCTCATATGGTGCAAGTAAAGAGCTGTAATACACACCTCATATGGTGCAAATACAGAATTGTAATACACACCTCATGGTGCAAATACAGAATTGTAATACACACCTCATATGGTGCAAATACAGAACTGTAATACACACCTCATATGGTGCAAGTAAAGAGCTGTAATACACACCTCATATGGTGCAAGTAAAGAACTGTAATACACCTCATATGGTGCAAGTAAAGAGCTGTAATACACACCTCATATGGTGCAAATACAGAATTGTAATACACACCTCATATGGTGCAAGTAAAGAACTGTAATACACCTCATATGGTGCAAGTAAAGAGCTGTAATACACACCTCATATGGTGCAAATACAGAATTGTAATACACACCTCATATGGTGAAAATACAGAACTGTAATACACACCTCATATGGTGCAAGTAAAGAGCTGTAATACACACCTCATATGGTGCAAATACAGAATTGTAATACACCTCATATGGTGCAAATACAGAACTGTAATACACACCTCATATGGTGCAAATACAGAATTGTAATACACCTCATATGGTGCAAATACAGAACTGTAATACACACCTCATATGGTGAAAATACAGAACAACTGTAATACACACCTCATATGGTGCAAGTAAAGAGCTCTCATATGGCGCAAATACAGAACCGTAATACACACCTCATATGGTGCAAATACAGAACTGTAATACACACCATATGGTGCAAGTACAGAGCTGTAATACACACCTCATATGGTGCAAATACAGAATTGTAATACACACCTCATATGGTGCAAATCCAGAACTGTAATACACACCTCATATGGTGCAAGTAAAGAGCTGTAATACACACCTCATATGGTGCAAATACAGAACTGTAATACACACCTCATATGGTGCAAATACAGAACTGTAATACACACCATATGGTGCAAGTACAGAGCTGTAATACACACCATAGGGTGTAAGTACAGAACTGGAATACACACCATATGGTGCAAATACAGACTGTAATACACACCATATGGTGCAAGAACAGAACTGTAATACACACCTCATATGGTGCAAGTACAGAACTTAATACACACCTCATATGGTTCAAATACAGAATTGTAATACACACCATATGGTGCAAATACAGAACTGTAATACACACCATAGGGTGTAAGTACAGAACTGGAATACACACCATATGGTGCAAGTACAGAACTGTAATACACACCATATGGTGCAAGAACAGAACTTAATACACACCATATGGTGCAAGTACAGAACTGTAATACACACCATATGGTGCAAATACAGAACTGTAATACACACCTCATATGGTGCAAGTACAGAGCTGTAATACACACCTCATATGGTGCAAATACAGAATTGTAATACACACCTCATATGGTGCAAATACAGAACTGTAATACACACCTCATATGGTGCAAATACAGAACTGTAATACACACCATATGGTGCAAGTACAGAGCTGTAATACACACCATAGGGTGTAAGTACAGAACTGGAATACACACCATATGGTGCAAATACAGACTGTAATACACACCATATGGTGCAAGTACAGAGCTGTAATACACACCATAGGGTGTAAGTACAGAACTGGAATACACACCATATGGTGCAAATACAGACTGTAATACACACCATATGGTGCAAGTACAGAACTCCAATACAAACCATATGGTGCAAGTACAGAACTGTAATACACACCATATGGTGCGAGTAAAGAACTGTAATACACACACCATATGGTGCAAGTACAGAACTGTAATACACACCATATGGTGCAAGTACAGAGCTGTAATACACACCATAGGGTGTAAGTACAGAACTGGAATACACACCATATGGTGCAAACACAGACTGTAATACACACCATATGGTGCAAGTACAGAACTCCAATACAAACCATATGGTGCAAGTACAGAACTATAATACACACCATATGGTGCAAGTACAGAACTGTAATACACACCATATGGTGCGAGTAAAGAACTGTAATACACACATCATATGGTGCAAGTACAGAACTGTAATAGAATGGACATGGAATGTAGCGACTGATCCAAAAGATGTAGCTATTAAATATTAATACTTCTAAATATAAAAATATAGTTAAAACTATACAGCAATGTCGTAATACACTCGCTCAGCTATAAACTGACTTGCTGTAATTTTTTTCCAATTTGGATTACCCAGCTGAAACGGAGTATATATAATAATAGCAACCTTCTGCTTCCAATCGTGCTATTTATTATTAATGATATCATTGTAAGTGTTTAATGAATGTCTATCATATATCTGTGTGTGTATTTGAGTGTTGCGGTATCATTTATCATTATCATTGTAACTGCAAAGCAGTGTGGTGCAGAAAGTTGTATTGTAGTCCACATTAGTATATAAACCACAGCTAAACCACATTAATACAGCTGATTCTTACTGGCTGTATCGAAGCCGGTACTGCTAGTACCGCAGTCGATACTGCTAGTACCGCAGTCGATACTGCTAGTACCGCAGTCGATACTGCTAGTACCGCAGTCGATACTGCTAGTACCACAGCCGGTACTGCTAGTACCGCAGTCGGTACTGCTAGTACCGCAGCCGGTACTGCTAGTACCACAGCCGGTACTGCTAGTACCGCAGTCGATACTGCTAGTACCGCAGTCGATACTGCTAGTACCGCAGTCGATACTGCTAGTACCGCAGTCGATACTGCTAGTACCGCAGTCGATACTGCTAGTACCGCAGCCGGTACTGCTAGTACCGCAGCCGTACTGCTAGTACCGCAGTCGGTACTGCTAGTACCGCAGCCGGTACTGCTCGTACCACAGCCGGTACTGCTAGTACCGCAGTCGATACTGCTAGTACCGCAGTCGGTACTGCTAGTACCGCAGCCGGTACTGCTAGTACCGCAGCCGGTACTGATAGTCTACAGTCGATACTGCTAGTACCGCAGTCGATACTGCTAATACCACAGCCGGTACTGCTAGTACCGCAGTCGATACTGCTAGTACCGCAGTCGATACTGCTAGTACCGCAGTCGATACTGCTAGTACCGAAGCCGGTACTGCTAGTACCGCAGTCGGTACTGCTAGTACCGCAGCCGGTACTGCTAGTACCGCAGTCGGTACTGCTAGTACCGCAGCCGGTACTGCTAGTACCACAGCCGGTACTGCTAGTACCGCAGTCGATACTGCTAGTACCGCAGTCGGTACTGCTAGTACCGCAGCCGGTACTGCTAGTACCGCAGCCGGTACTGCTAGTCTACAGTCGATACTGCTAGTACCGCAGTCGATACTGCTAGTACCACAGTCGATACTGCTAGTACCGCAGTCGATACTGCTAGTACCGCAGTCGGTACTGCTAGTACCGCAGCCGGTACTGCTAGTCTACAGTCGATACTGCTAGTAACGCAGTCGATACTGCTAGTACCACAGCCGGTACTGCTAGTACCGCAGTCGATACTGCTAGTACCGCAGTCGATACTGCTAGTACCGCAGCCGGTACTGCTAGTACCGCAGTCGGTACTGCTAGTACCGCAGCCGGTACTGCTAGTACCACAGCCGGTACTGCTAGTACCGCAGTCGATACTGCTAGTACCGCAGTCGGTACTGCTAGTACCGCAGCCGGTACTGCTAGTACCGCAGCCGGTACTGCTAGTCTACAGTCGATACTGCTAGTATCGCAGTCGATACTGCTAGTACCGCAGACGATACTGCTAGTACCGCTGTCGATACTGCTAGTACCGCAGCCGGTACTGCTAGTACCGCAGCCGGTACTGCTAGTACCGCAGTCGATACTGCTAGTACCGCAGTCGGTACTGCTAGTACCGCAGCCGGTACTGCTAGTCTACAGTCGATACTGCTAGTACTGCAGTCGGTACTGCTAGTACCGCAGCCGGTACTGCTAGTACCGCAGCCGGTACTGCTAGTACCGCAGCCGGTACTGCTAGTCTACAGTCGATACTGCTGGTACCGCAGTCGGTACTGCTAGTACCGCAGCCGGTACTGCTAGTACCACAGCCGGTACTGCTAGTCTACAGTCGATACTGCTAGTACCGCAGTCGATACTGCTAGTACCGCAGCCGGTACTGCTAGTACCGCAGCCGGTACTGCTAGTCTACAGTCGATACTGCTAGTACCGCAGTCGATACTGCTAGTACCGCAGCCGGTACTGCTAGTACCGCAGCCGGTACTGCTAGTACCGCAGTCGGTACTGCTAGTACCGCAGCCGGTACTGCTAGTACCGCAGTCGATACTGCTAGTACCGCAGCCGGTACTGCTAGTACCGCAGCCCCGCAGTCGGTACTGCTAGTACCGCAGCCGGTACTGCTAGTACCGCAGCCGGTACTGCTAGTACCGCAGCCGGTACTGCTAGTACCGCAGCCGGTACTGCTAGTCTACAGTCGATACTGCTAGTACCGCAGTCGGTACTGCTAGTACCGCAGCCGGTACTGCTAGTACCGCAGCCGGTACTGCTAGTACCGCAGCCGGTATTGCTACTACCGCAGCCGGTACTGCTAGTCTACAGTCGATACTGCTGGTACCGCAGTCGGTACTGCTAGTACCGCAGCCGGTACTGCTAGTCTACAGTCGATACTGCTAGTACCACAGTCGATACTGCTAGTACCGCAGCCGGTACTGCTAGTACCGCAGCCGGTACTGCTAGTCTACAGTCGATACTGCTAGTACCGCAGTCGATACTGCTAGTACCGCAGCCGGTACTGCTAGTACCGCAGCCGGTACTGCTAGTACCGCAGTCGATACTGCTAGTACCGCAGTCGATACTGCTAGTACCGCAGTCGATACTGCTAGTACCGCAGCCGGTACTGCTAGTACCGCAGTCGATACTGCTAGTACCGCAGTCGATACTGCTAGTACCGCAGCCGGTACTGCTAGTACCGCAGCCGGTACTGCTAGTACCGCAGTCGGTACTGCTAGTACCGCAGTCGATACTGCTAGTACCGCAGTCGGTACTGCTAGTACCGCAGCCGGTACTGCTAGTCTACAGTCGATACTACTAGTACCGCAGTCGGTACTGCTAGTACCGCAGCCGGTACTGCTAGTACCGCAGCCGGTACTGCTAGTCTACAGTCGATACTGCTAGTACCGCAGTCGGTACTGCTAGTACCGCAGCCGGTACTGCTAGTACCGCAGTCGGTACTGCTAGTCTACAGTCGATACTGCTAGTACCGCAGCCGGTACTGCTAGTCTACAGTCGATACTGCTAGTACCGCAGTCGGTACTGCTAGTACCGCAGCCGGTACTGCTAGTACCGCAGTCGATACTGCTAGTCTACAGTCGATACTGCTAGTACCGCAGCCGGTACTGCTAGTACCGCAGCCGGTACTGCTAGTCTACAGTCGATACTGCTAGTACCACAGTCGATACTGCTAGTACCGCAGTCGATACTGCTAGTACCGCAGCCGGTACTGCTAGTACCGCAGCCGGTACTGCTAGTACCGCAGCCGGTACTGCTAGTCTACAGTCGATACTGCTAGTACCGCAGTCGGTACTGCTAGTACCGCAGCTGGTACTGCTAGTACCGCAGCCGGTACTGCTAGTCTACAGTCGATAGATACTGTTAGTACCGCAGTCGGTACTGCTAGTACCGCAGTCGGTACTGCTAGTACCGCAGTCGGTACTGCTAGTACCGCAGCCGGTACTGCTAGTCTACAGTCGATACTGCTAGTACCGCAGTCGATACTGCTAGTACCGCAGTCGATACTGCTAGTACCGCAGCCGGTACTGCTAGTCTACAGTCGATACTGCTAGTACCGCAGTCGATACTGCTAGTACCGCAGCCGGTACTGCTAGTCTACAGTCGATACTGCTAGTACCGCAGTCGGTACTGCTAGTACCGCAGTCGGTACTGCTAGTACCGCAGTCGGTACTGCTAGTACCGCAGCCGGTACTGCTAGTACCGCAGCCGGTACTGCTAGTACCGCAGCCGGTACTGCTAGTACCGCAGCCGGTACTGCTAGTCTACAGTCGATACTGCTAGTAGCGCAGTCGGTACTGCTAGTACCGCAGCCGGTACTGCTAGTACCGCAGCCGGTACTGCTAGTCTACAGTCAATACTGCTAGTACCGCAGTCGGTACTGCTAGTACCGCAGCCGGTACTGCTAGTCTACAGTCGATACTGCTAGTACCGCAGTCGATACTGCTAGTACCGCAGTCGATACTGCTAGTACCGCAGCCGGTACTGCTAGTCTACAGTCGATACTGCTAGTACCGCAGTCGGTACTGCTAGTACCGCAGCCGGTACTGCTAGTCTACAGTCGATACTGCTAGTACCGCAGTCGATACTGCTAGTACCGCAGTCGATACTGCTAGTACCGCAGCCGGTACTGCTAGTCTACAGTCGATACTGCTAGTACCGCAGTCGGTACTGCTAGTACCGCAGCCGGTACTGCTAGTACCACAGTCGATACTGCTAGTACCGCAGTCGATACTGCTACCGAAGTAGCAGTACTATAGCAGTACCGAAGTCGGTAGTGCTAGTACAGCGGTCGTACTGTACCGATTGTTCTGGGTATATCAGAGGTTTATAATAATCTTGTTGTTATTAACAGAGGTGGTGACTAATCGATTTTCCAGTTAATATTATATACTAATTATTGATAGACTAATTATTATATTAATATAATACTATAACCCAAAACTAATTTATCCGATCAAAGCCTCTTTATTTCTACATTATCTGTGCTACAAAAATATATTATGTGGATATACCAATAAAGGTACCTTATTATTCCTTACTGGACCTTTTGTTTGGTTTGTATTCCATGGCGTATTTGGCCCCCACCTCCTTCGGAAAAAATATTTGAAAACATTAGGGTAACAAACAAAGGAAAAAGCAAATATGTAAAATAGATGGCTGAGGAGTGTAGTGTACATTTGGTAGAGCTTTGTAGAGCCGATACTGTTATTATTAGATAATAATCGATTGTCGCCACCTCTGTAATATTACAATCATATCTGTCGCATATATATTTAGCTATGCTATACCCCATAACGTATTCATTTAATTATCAATTGTTGTTGTAATAATTATTTTACGAATTTTAATTAAATTAAATACATTAAAATCATTTAAGTCGAGAGGGAGGCCTGTTCTCCAGCGTACTGGCTAACATACTTTAATTATTCTCTAAAACTCTCCAACATCACTTACCTTATTCTCATTTGACTTCTTTGAACGAGGGTCTGATGGCTTCTTTCGAGTATCCCTGTATGTAAATACAAAGACAATTATTGAAATAACTTAAATCCGGTGGGTCGAGTGTGTTAATTTTTATTAGCATCAGTATTTGTTGGTATTTCCGACTTGTCCTACGTCCTGTGTGCAGGGGCTTGGCTGTCAATCAGTGTTCTCTTTAACCCACCTACGAGGCTCTATGTTCGATACGGATTTCTCTTTGAAGCTTCTGTAACTCGGATCATCAATCACGTCTGTGGCAGTTCGTCGGAACGGTACGAATTCCCCTGTTTGTGGCGGTACACTACCAGTTTCAAGGCTCCAATCTTCGTATCTAAAAACATAATGTAATTAATGCCTAATGCGAGATTGTTTTTGGCATATACACATGTAATCCGTGCATCAAATGTAAAGTTTTAAACTTTCAAAGGTTTAACCTTTAAAAACTTTTACTATTCGAGTAAAAAAGTTAAGTTTTATTCGGCCCGGGATTACGCACAGAGTCCGACGTCCTATCCCAGAACGGTCCCCCCAGAACTATACTCCCCAGAGGAAACTCCAGTACTCATTTAGTTACCATTACGAATGCAAGGCAGAGATGCCTTGGATAGATTTATTGACATTTAACCGTTACGTAATCCGCAATCCGAGGTATAACGGTATAAAAGTAAAAATTCATAAATTATTAGTTTGATCTTTGAGTTATTCTCTCAGTGTACAGTAATATTGACATTTTAAATTGCTTTGGATTGGTACAGTTAGTAAATCAACCAACCCACATAAAGGGCCATACACTAGATCTGGTGCTAGTACACACTGACGACCAGAATATCGTTTGCAACGTTTTTGTACGAAATATAGGTTTATCCGACCACTTTGCAGTCTACTTTAACTTGAATTTCACTAAACCAGCCGATATATCACAGACAATAAGTTACCGAAATATAAGTAAAATAAACGGTAATCTGTTTTTGGAGGATTTAAAACATTCACCAGTATGCGACTCTCCTTCTGGTGATATTAATGGAGTTATTAAAATGTATAATGATAACCTAATGAACATACTCGATAAACACGCCCCATTACAAACAAAAACTGTTTCCATGAGGCCGAAGGCAAATTGGTACACTGATGAGATTAACGACGCAAAAAGAAAACGCAGAAGATTGGAGCGCCGATATCGAAAGACGAATATCTGTGCTGATTGTATCGCCTATCGCCTACAGTGCACGGTGGTTGCCAATACCATAGCGTCAGCAAAAGAGACATATTATAGTAACATTATAAAGAATAATGCAGGTGATCAACGAAAACTATTTTCAGTGGCTGCCAAAATACTTTATCGTAAAAACAAAAGTACATTGCCTTCACACGAGGATGATGAAAAGTTGGCGAACAGGTTTATGGAATTCTTTGACAAGAAAATAAAGGATATTAGATATGACTTATTATCTGGAAATGGCGGTTCTACTTCACGGGGCGTTGATGATCTGGGGGCTCCTACGGAGGGCGCTATCAAACTGGGTGTTCCTACGGGGGGCGCTACTGAATTGGGCATTCCTACGGGGGGTGATACTGGACTGGGCGCTCCTACAGGGGAATCATCCGACCAGGGCGTTCCTACGGGGGGAGCATCTGACCTGGGCATTCCTACAGGGGGTGCTGCTGGACTGGGTGTTTCTACGGGGGGTGCAACTGGACTGGGCGTTCCTACGGGGGGCTCATCTGAACTGGGCATTCCTATTGGGGGACCATCTGACCTGGGCATTCTTACGGGTGAAGCATCGGATCTGGGTGTTCCTACAGGGGGCGCTAGTGAACTGGGCGTTCCTATGGGGGGCGCAACCAACATGGGCATTCCTACGGGGGGTGTTACTGGACTGGGCGCTCCTATGGGGGGGGCTACTGAACTGGGCATTCATACGGGGGCCGCTACGGGACTGGGCATTCCTACGGGGTGCGCAACTAACCTAGGCATTCCTACGGGGGGCGCTACGGGACTGGGCGTTCCTACGGGTATGGGGGGCGCAACCAACGGTAAAGGAAACAATATTCCCAAATTGGAACACTTTAATAAAATAACAATGGATGAGGCAGAAAAGCTAATAAAGAACTCAAAATCTAAATCTAGTACCATGGATCCGATTCCCACGCAATTAGTAAAACATTCAATAAAATTGTTGCTACCAGTGATTATGTTAATTATTAATTTATCAATTACAACTGCTACTGTGCCGACTCTATTCAAGGAAGCTGTGTTAACACCAGTCATAAAGAAAGCACGATTAAACCCTGAGATACTTAGGAACTTTAGGCCGGTGTCTAATCTGATATATTTAGCAAAGTTAACAGAAAGGGTGATTGCAAACCAGCTGATGACTCATAAGAACATAAATAAATTGTATGAACCTTTACAGAGCGCGTACAGACCCTTACACGGAACGGAGACCGCGTTGCTTAAGGTAAGCGACGACATATTACGCAAAATCGATTCGGGATCGGGAGTACTTCTCGTCTTATTAGACCTTAGTGCTGCCTTCGACACGGTCGACCACGACCACGTTAAACTGTTGGACACTCTAGATCGAGAAATCGGGGTTGAGGGAATCGCCCTGGACTGGTTCAGATCGTACTTGTCGAATAGGTCACAACAGGTTCGCATTAATGCAAAATATTCGAACCGGTTGGATTTGCTGTACGGGCTGCCACAAGGATCGGTACTTGGGCCTATATTACTTTCGATATACACTCGTTCGCTTTCAAATGTTATTCGCAACCACGGCCTCTCGTATCATTTGTACGCGGACGATACACAGCTATACATTAGTTTTAAACCTATTAATTCGTCCGTCGCTGTTGAGGTGACTGAACGTTGCGTGGCCGATGTAAAGAAGTGGATGGAAGATAATTTATTGAAAATGAACTCAGATAAAACGGAGATTATCCTTCTGCAGTCCCGTTTCGGTAAACAACTAACGCCCCCTAACATACAAATAGGGGATGACCTGATCAGCTGCAGCGACAAGGCACGTAATATAGGTTTCATCGTGGATTCAAATCTGACATACATCAATCAAATAAGTACAACGGTCCGAGATGCATTTCTTCATCTTCGAAGTTTGGCTAAAATTAAACGGTACCTCAGCAGACATGACCTTGAAATCTTAATTCACGCCTTTGTCACAAACAAACTCGACAGCAACAACTCATTATATTATGGATTACCCTCGAAGTCAATCAAAAAATTACAATATGTCCAGAATTCCGCAGCGCGACTGCTAGAGGGCGTTAAGAAACAAGAGCACATCACTCCAGTCCTTAAACGTTTGCATTGGTTAGCTGTAAATTTACGGATCAAATTTAAAATAGCTTTGTTGACATTCAAGTGTTTACATGGTGCTACTCCTGCCTACTTGACCCATTTAATAACTCCCTATGTACCTCCACGACAATTACGGTCTGCTGATAAGGGACTTCTATTTGTACCGCAGTTTTACTTGCATAATTACGGGAGACGGGCGTTCTCAATTGCGGCACCAACAATCTGGAACTCCCTCCCGCAAGAAGTTAGAGATGCCACGACGTTGACTCTGTTTAAATCGCGACTCAAAACTCACCTGTACAAAGAGGAATATTGCTGATTTTTATTTAATATTGTTCAAACTTTTTAGTTATTAATTAATTCTCTGTACGTAGCCTTTTTAGTTGGTTTCAAATAGTTTTTAAGCGCCTTGAAATATGTTCAGAAAGGCGCTATATAAATATATATTATTATTATTATTAATATACCGTATTTTCTCACAGAGGTTCGGATTATATTAACTCTCTTTTGTACCTGGAATAAATATCGGTGTTTTTCCTCCTATCTGATTGCTTCCCAGTTGCTCTATGGTGTTGGTTGCTTGGTACCACGCGGTTTCGAGAAACTGTATACTCTTGTTCGTTTGGAAGCCTGAGATTGGGTGGAGGGTTCCTATGTAATAAAAGAAGCACAAACGTTTAGGTCTGCTATTCAGTCAAATGCCAAGAGTAAAGGTTTACTGTACTACACCATACTTTACCTTATAACATCGGTTACACCACTATAATGCATTGTCGGGGTATCTGCAACACAACACTTCCACAGTTCGCTATCAGCCATGTAACTCCCCAATTATATCTGCCTTATCAAGTCCAGAGTCTTTTAGAAGACGTTAATGGATGACGTTTTTTTACTCATATAGACAAAGATCCTGCTTAGCCTGATCAGTTATACATTGGCAGTGGTGGCCGGAAAGAGTGCTTCGTCAAGCCTGCAGGATGCAGCTGGGTTTAGACAATAATATGTTACAAATAATATTGCACAATGCCTCGGTCGTTAAGTGATCATTGTATCTTATAACATGAAGTCTGCTTCCCATTAATGCTGTCCAGATCATCGGGACTTGCCATTTCGTATTCGGAGGTCTTCTGCTGATCTCCGAATCCAAGCTCCTACAGTAGCTGAATTCTTATACGGGCGACCCAAGCCATCCAACAACTCACGGCTGCTGATGACTTGTTTGAGGAATCCATGTCATGTTTACAGTCAGAATTTTATCTTTACAGCATTGATAAGTAGACCTGCATTGGATGCAGCTGTGCTGTACATACATGTGTCTTGGGGGGTGGAATGATATAGTCAGCCTACAAAGCATATTGATCGTGAACACCTCAGACGACATATCATTACATTAACACCCAGACTTTATAATACTGGAGGCCTATCTTTATAGGTGTAAGTTGCAAGAAATTTCAAGGTTCTAACGTCTCCTAACTTCCATAATAGTGATAATCCATGTGTCCTTGAACAAAGTGTGCCTTCAAACCAACCAAAGCCAAGAGTGCAGTTATACATTCCGCTGTACTCTTGCAGTTGGTTGGCTCTTTCTTCCAATGAGAAGATATGTACTGCAACAATTATAATACTTTTTCAGGAAAATAGGATTCTTAGGATCTTAGAATAGGATCTTTATTAATTAATCCATTCGGCGTACAGTTAGGAATCGCCCAGATTTCAACGCCTGACCGTTGGGCATGTAGAAAAGAGGTACAGGTACAAAAATAATGTCTAATGATTGCATCTCGGACGGAGTCAGTTTTTTATTCGGAAATGGAAATATTTAATTAATAGAAGGGCTATTTAATTATATATCACCGGGTGTTTATTTAAAATATCACAAACGCAAATTTCATAAAAATACCATTCCTTAGTACAAATTATAGAGGGGCCCTACTCCATGTGTTGTATCGGACCAAGTCAATCGCGACGATTACCTTATCTTTTGTGACTGTACCTATAGTAGGCGGAGTTACAGAATATTTCAATTTTCGAATAAAATTAGTTTATAAAATACGTTGTGTGAGTGTAGCCTCCTATACAGGTAACTGCCAACAGAGAAGATCGGAGGGGTTAGATCTCACCTGGGATCCTCCTCTCTTGTTAGACTAGGGGCGAGACGTTTCTGTTGCTCTGTCATCTTTATGTGCCGTTGTATTGCCCGCGCTTTGCGTTCTCGCTGTGCCGCCGCCTGCCTCTCCTTAACTCCATTCTTTATCGGCCTTCGCGGTGACCTACGCTCCAGTTTATCCTCGACAACCTGTTTACTTCTCCGGTCGGTTTGTTTAGTTTCCCGATCTTGGCTAGAAGTTTCCATAGTTTGACGTCTCCGTGAAGTCTTTACCTCGTATCTATAATAGGTACATAAACCTGTTTTAGCATGAAATGTTGTTTATTCTGCCATAGTGTGAACATGAGTAATTGTGAACACAGATTTGTTGGTAAGTAAGCTGTGTGTTTAAGTGCAACGGGTAGTGATCCCTTGCTACCCACACCAGCAGCTCACCTGTTCATTCTCTTTAGATTTCCGTCGCTGGAATCTTTGTATTCCACAATCACGGTGCTTTCTTCCCGCAACAGCGGTTCAAATGCCGATCGTCCCGCTAAGTGTCTCTCTAACGCCCCCAAGTCGTCATCTAAATAATGATATAATAATGAAATTATGTATGATATACAGAACTATAGTGGTTACGCTAATGACTGGCAACCATCATTATGTTGCTCGGCCCTTATATACGGTCGATTTCTGTCACACCCCACCTCTCCCTCCCTTCCCTCCCTCAAAGAGACCGTGTAGTTTTATTTTGTTTACCTGTTTGAGCTGCGACCTCTACAGATGTTCTCCCGTAGTTAGACTGGACGGCATCGGTTCTGTAAGTCTGCCCTCCCAGTCTAGATTGGGCCTGCGACTGTAGATTGGCGGCTGGTTGGTTAGCCAGAGTGAATCTGGACTCTGGTCGGTAGGTTGTCGCTGTCAGCGCTCTTGCACTTTCTAACGCTGTCAATAAAACAACGAAGATTAACAATATCCAAACAACATTTTTCAGATATTTGTATTAACTCATCCCATTGTTCTTACCTCAGTATGTCTTTGTATCATCCCATTGTTCTTACCTCAGTATGTCTTTGTATTATCCCATTGTTCTTACCTCAGTATGTCTTTATATCATTCCATTGTTCTTACCTCCGTATGTCTTTGTATCATCCATTGTTCTTACCTCAGTATGTCTTTGTATCATCCCATTGTTCTTACCTCAGTATATCTTTGTATCATCCCATTGTTCTTACCTCAGTATGTCTTTGTATTATCCCATTGTTCTTACCTCAGTATGTCTTTGTATCATTCCATTGTTCTTACCTCAGTATGTCTTTGTATCATTCCATTGTTCTTACCTCAGTATATCTTTGTATCATCCCATTGTTCTTACCTCAGTATGTCTTTGTATCATCCCATTGTTCTTACCTCAGTATGTCTTTGTATCATCCCATTGTTCTTACCTCAGTATGTCTTTGTATCATCCCATTGTTCTTACCTCAGTATGTCTTTGTATTATCCCATTGTTCTTACCTCAGTATGTCTTTGTATCATCCCATTGTTCTTACCTCAGTATGTCTTTGTATCATCCCATTGTTCTTACCTCAGTATGTCTTTGTATCATCCCATTGTTCTTACCTCAGTATGTCTTTGTATCATTCCATTGTTCTTACCTCAGTATGTCTTTGTATCATCCCATTGTTCTTACCTCAGTATGTCTTTGTATCATCCCATTGTTCTTACCTCAGTATGTCTTTGTATCATTCCATTGTTCTTACCTCCGTATGTCTTTGTATCATTCCATTGTTCTTACCTCAGTATGTCTTTGTATCATCCCATTGTTCTTACCTCAGTATGTCTTTGTATTATCCCATTGTTCTTACCTCAGTATGTCTTTGTATCATTCCATTGTTCTTACCTCAGTATGTCTTTGTATTATCCCATTGTTCTTACCTCCGTATGTCTTTGTATCATTCCATTGTTCTTACCTCAGTATGTCTTTGTATCATCCCATTGTTCTTACCTCCGTATGTCTTTGTATCATTCCATTGTTCTTACCTCAGTATGTCTTTGTATTATCCCATTGTTCTTACCTCAGTATGTCTTTGTATCATCCCATTGTTCTTACCTCAGTATGTCTTTGTATTATCCCATTGTTCTTACCTCAGTATGTCTTTGTATCATCCCATTGTTCTTACCT